>ML798140.1:31062-42043 GCA_009831015.1 Picea engelmannii
ACATCTATTCACACAAATCAGACTTGTACCAGGGGTGAAGCTTTGAAGCTGATTGAAGACATGATTTCAGTGATCTTTTTCAGGCCAGAACAAAAGCCAGGTTCAGGGGTCATCCTAAGATAATCTGTTGTTATACACAGGAAGTTTTTTCTCTCAGAACGGTATTATTTGTTCAAATTCTTCTGCAGACTCTTGAATGTTCCAGTGGTACCAGTCAGTACCAGCACAGAGTTTATCAGTTACAGGTCCAACAGAAAGACCAGAGCAGCTACAACTTTCGTGCTTTCAAATCCAGACTTAGCTTCAAAAGATAATTCCACAACAAGCCTTGCATGACCATGGAGACAGGTAATGTAACTCAGGTGCGTTTGGTTCGTATTGATTTATTATATTAATTTGCATACTAATAAGTTTCAACTAAGGGTACCTTAATCACTCCATAGCATTTCATCATTTCCACGACATGTACCTAGTAAACTAACCTACCATGCCATTTTGTGTCATAAACATCCACCATTATTGGGACTTAGTTCGATTTGACTCGGATATGATAACTCTACACCCTCGTACGACCTCCATCATGATCCAACACCCTATCTATCTCCATAGCAATTCAAATCTTCTCATATCGTTTTCGTCCCGACCGTTCCTTTCACCACATTCTCCATCGCATTCTCTCCTTTCATTGCCCTCATCCAACCTTCATTGCCTTCACCCAACCTTCGCTGCTCCGATAGACTTCCCCTGTGATGCCAAGAAGAGCCATGGTAGCCAACCGCCATGAACCAGAAACATACGCTGACTTGGAAGCCCTCCCAGAATATGGGGCAACGAGAGATATCTTTAAGCAAGCAGGGTGGGAGCCATTTCTGAAAAAGTTCGATGGGTATAACGATGCAATCACACTCCAGTTTGCGCTGCATTTCAATGGTGAGACCGCCAAGGTGGGCAAACTTGAGTTCAGGGTCACAGAGGAGTTCATCGCAGAGGCAATTCAATTGCCCACCACAGGCCAAAGATGGATGAAGGGACAACCGGTGGATAAGAAGCTCTATGCACAGCTGTTGAAACCTCAGTACCGGGAGACAAAATGGTCTGGGGGAACGTCGCGGTCTTGGCTGGAACCACAGTGGGCTCAAGTGTTGATCATCCTCCAGCGTTACCTAACATGTGAGGGTCGATTTACCATCATATTCCCCTGCCACACCCGACTTTTGTTACACTTCACAGGTACTCCACTGAACATACCCTTTTTCTTGTTAAAAAGTTTAAAAAGGATGGTCGAACACGTCCAAAGGGCTAGTGAGTTTCGGGGGAGTTTATTTCACTTTGGCCTGGTTAAAATATTGATTACATCTGCACTGTCGAAGAAGCAAGAGACTTGGGACCTCTTCACTGTAAAAGCCCTCGCCCGTGCCCAGTCGAAAGCTAAGAATGTGAAGCCTGTTTCCCCACACAAAAAATCAAACTCCAAGAAAAAGAAAGTCAAAACCCTGACTAAATACTCTGTTGGGAACCCTGAGCCCGAACCTCCAATCGATGACGAGGTAGAAATCAATGCTGAAATTGGGAAGGCCACCACACCTACAGAGGCGAACATTGCAGTCCCGAGTTCTCCCCCAGCTGCCGATAACATAATTGATGTGGAGGAACTGGTCGAGTCAACTGATAAGCCTAGGAGGAACCCGAAAAGAAAATGTAAAGGCGTATTGTCGGGAATGGACAACTCGGTACCTAGTTACCCCACACAAGAAAGATTGGAAAGTATAGATGGTCATGAGGAGGCCCCAGAGCCATCTGAGATGACCTGGACTTTGTCCCGGCTCATTCGAAAAAACTGTAGAACCAATCGGAAGGCTACTACACCCAAGGGAAATGTGCAGAATAAGTCTGTTCAAGTACCAACCGATACCCCTGTTCATATGCCAAGAGAGCTCACCCCTGAACCCCATCTAGTTGACACTTCTACACTCAGCTAGTTGACACTTCTACACTCAGCCCAGCTCATCCAGATCCAATTGACATCTATGAACTCAGTCTAGATCGTAATTTTGACCCAGCTGATACTTATGAATGCAGCCCAGATGCATTCACTCTTGAATTCAGTTCAGACCATAATTCCGATAGATTTCACACCCCTGCTCAAAGTCCCGAAGAGCTCACGCATGCATCTAGCCCCTCACCGTAGCCAGGGCAAGGTCAAACAGTTGAAAACCACTGTGAGATTTCCTCCAGTCGGTCCTTGAAGCCAATGGTGGCGAAGCTAGAGAGCAAGAACAACAGATTAAAGGAGAAGTTGCATGAGTATCGGGTATTGGACAGACATATTAAAACCGAAAATGAACTCCTAAAGCTCAGGGTAAATCACCTCCTATCCAAAGTTGAAAGGTTAAAGCAGAGGAATAAGGATATTTTCAAAAGGAACAGACAACTTCAGAGGATTGCTAGGAAGCATGTTATAATCAACAGGGTCCTTAAGAAAGAAATTAGGAATCTGAAGAAGCAGGAGAGGCTACAGGTGTTGGTTGCAGCCGCTACAACCCTTTAATGGCTACCAGTTTTTGCTTTTTGTTGCCTGAGGACAGGCAAGGACTTCAGTGTGGGGGCATGTTGGTCCTCGGTTTTGATCATGTTCTTTACCTATATTATATACCACAGACCTCCATTTATATGCCACTACCACCCTTTTGGCCTCGTTTTGACATAATTAACATCTCCCTACCATTCAATGGGGTTACCTAAAGTATCTTTGCATTTCAAGCTATTTTTGTGCACTTTAATGCTTTAAATTGATATTGGGACTAATGTCGCTTGGGTTAGGTACCACTTCTATTTTTGGAACAGGATGCCGGTACCAGGTACCCACTCGTACCTGCGAAGATACCAATGGAGCCGCTCAGGATCTGTGCGTTATGGTCCGAATGGGAGACAGAGAGCTCGCATGACAGCTGGAGTCCTCGCCACAGGATGCTTGAAAGCCAATGATAAATCTGGGTCGATTATTCTTCATCGTTCACACTTGGTGAAACTACGTGTCACGAAGCTGTGAAGTACGTTTTAATTTGATTTCAAGAACTATTTTCAGATCGGGGGATCCGTTTGTTTTACGTACCTTTGTTTTAGACTATTACAAACAGAAGGATTTTTATATATAAACCCACGATCACTCCTGAGAACGGGTTGTTGTTGCTGGATTATGTTATGCCGTGAACCTATGTTTTTGAATAAAAACTATTGTTACGTTATATTATTCGACTGTCATATGATCTGAGTATTGTTCTTATGAGTTAATGAGGCGTGAAGTTACACCATGTTTGCATAGAATGATCTAGTCGGCTCTGGTTGTTACCCACAGCGTTTGTTCCATTTGGTTGGGCCCGCCAAACCGGTGCAAGTCACTGCCTTATTTTGCAATAGATTTAGCTTTGTTATGTCATAGATTTAGTTGCTTCAGTGTGTCAGTATTCACTTACCTGAATAGTATATCTGCAGCTCATGGTGTGTCGTAGATTTAGTGTTTCAGAATAATGTTTAAATCGTTCTCCAACAGAATTGTTCCCCGCATACTGTTATCTTGTACGTTGGTGAATATTAAACGCAGGACTGATGCCTGTAGGGTTTAGAATATGAATGCGGTTTGTTTGGATTTTTCATTGCCAGTTCAAATATCACTTAGAGATTGAGTGAGATTTGTTGTGTTATATAGTTAGCTACCCTGCTTACTTGGAATAGTTAGATTACAGTTAAATCAAAAGGGAGCTCCTGGTACCAGTAGATAGGATAGTACTCTGTTTTTCTGTAGACAGAATTAGATTTATTTTTGATGCTCAGAATGGATGCATTTTCGAAAATACTCTGTGTGTCATGACTTAAACAGAAATGATGATGGTAGATGATTGGACATAGAGGTAAAATAATTTTGTGGAACCACACTTTTGAATAGAAATAGCAGCACCAACATTTGAGCACAAGACTGTTTTCTGTTGACGACTTAAATAGGAAATGCTTAGTTTCAAGTTAGTCATTAAGATTCAAGTCCTCAGAATAAGTGTGTGTTTTCTTCTTAGGATAGATTTTAGATAGAGACTAGACGCTTACCTGCACATACTGTGTATCAGCTCAAAATTTACCAACCCTGGTTCGACAATTTAGTGTTTCAGGTCATTCAAAGCTTCAATTTAGCAGCCTGACAGACCCCACTAGTTGGGTCACCCAAATGGAACATTATTTCTCTTTATATGAAATTACAGATGACTTGGCCAAACTCCAGTATGGTGTTCTCCATCTAGATCAAGAACGCTAGCAATGGTGGCAATGGAGAAAAACTTCCCATCAAGGGTATATTGCTTGGACCCAATTTGTGACTAAGCTTTATGAACGCTTTGACACTGACACCAACCATTTGAGCCATCTGACAAAATTGAAACAATCAGGAACAGTCGAAGACTTCATAACTGCATTTGAGCGCCTGGATTTTCAAACAGAGGGCATGACTAATGCTTTCTTTTGAGAGTGTTTTATTAGTGGCCTTAACGAGGAGATTTGGGCCCATGTCCTCATGGCTCGACCCTCAAGTTGGGTGGAGGCTACTAAAACAACTAAAGAAGCTCAACAAGTTGTATCCTCTCAAACCTGTAAACCTTCCTTTATCCCTCACCCTAAACCCATAAATCCCACTACTCCCTCCGTCCCATTAAAGATCCAAAAATTGACCAGGGCTGAAATGGCTTAACGCCAACTCAAAGGCCTTTGTTATAATTGTGATGACAAATATTTCCCGGGCCACAAATGTAAGGAACAAAATCTTTTTATGGCCATCTCTGAGGATATTTCGGAAGAGGATGTTGAAACTCCCATTGTGCCTAAGTCACCTGAAATCACTGACATAACCCCTCCCTCCGACCCTCCCGAAATCAAACTGATCATTTCCCTCAATGCTCTCACTGGCTTCTCCGCCCTCCAAACCCTCAAGTTAATTGGTTACATCAAGCATCGGAAGGTCATCATTCTTGTTGATAATGGAAGTACCCATAATTTTATTCATCGCCGCATTACCCAAGAAACATATTGCTACATCCATGACGTCAACAATTTCCAAATTATGATTGTCAATGGTGGTTCCATGAAATGTGGAGGGCGCTGTGAAAATGTGTGTCTCCAAATCGGTGACTACCACCTCAAATCCCATATATTTTCTATCGACATGGGCGGTTGTGACATTGTGTTGGGTGCACACTGGCTAAGGACCTCGGGTCCCATTCTCATGGATTTTAAGGACTTAACCATGCAATTCGACCAGGAAGGCCACCAATATAAATTCCAAGGCATCATTTTTGGTTCACCTGAGGTCATTAGTTCCCATCTTATGGAAAAGTTGCTCAAAAAAGGTCACTCTGGTGTCATTGCCTAACTCCATGCCATACAAACAATAGAGACACCCCCGGTGTCGCAAGACCTCCAAGATCTCCTTTCCAAACATCAAATGGTATTTTCCACTCCCCAAGGACTCCCTCCTTCCCGTGGTGTTCATGATCATTCCATTCCCCTGATACCAGGAAGCCTTCCTCCCAATATCCATCTGTATTTCCACCCCTTTTCACAAAAAAATGAAATTGAGAAAATGGTCCAGGAACTCCTTACTGCAGGTGTTATCCATCCTAGTACGAGCCGTTACTCTTCACCTGTAGTCATGGTCCTGAAGAAAGAAGGTTCTTGGAGAATGTGTCCTAACTTTCGTGCCCTCAACAAACTGATTATTAAAGATAATCTTCCCATTCATGTCATTGATGACCTCCTAGATGAATTGAGTGGAGCCCAATTCTTTACTAAACTTGATCTTCTCTCGGGCTATCACTAGATACGTATGAAAGAGGCAGACATCCCCAAGATGGCCTTTCGAACTCATGAGGGCCACTATGAGTTTTTGGTCATGCCCTTTGGTCTGTCTAATGCCCCCTCCACCTTCCAAAGCCTCATGAATCATGTGTTATGTCCCTTTCTCCATCATTTTGTCTTAGTTTTCTTTGATGATATCCTCATCTATAGAAAAACCTGGACAGACCATCTTACTCATGTGGATCAAGTTCTCCATCTACTCTCTCAGCACCAACTTTTCCTAAAACAATTTAAATGTGCTTTTGGTGCCTCAGAAGTAGAATACTTGGGTCATCTAGTGGAAAAGGATGGCGTCAGGGTGGACCCAAAAAAGATTGAATCTATGCAAGACTGGATGCACCCAAAGACTCTCAAAATATTGCGTGGATTTTTGGGCCTCATAGGGTATTATCACAAGTTTGTTAAGAACTACGGAAAGATTGCAGCACCTCTCACTACTCTACTCAAAAATAAATCTTTCACTTGGACTCCAGTCACTGCTCAAGCTTTTCAAACCTTGAAGACAGCCATGTGCACCACTCCAGTTCTGGCCCTTCCTGATTTCACAAAGACCTTTGTGTTGGAATTTGATGCCTCAGGGAAAGGAATCGGCGCTGTCCTTATGCAAGAGGGTCAACCTTTGGCCTTCACCAGCAAGCAACTGTCTGAAAGGAATCTGGGAAAACCCATTTATGGAAAGGAAATGTTGGCTATTCTACATGTTGTTGAGATGTGGCGTCCTTATCTCTTGGGGCAATGCTTCCAAATTAAGACCGACCATCAAAGACTCAACTACCTTCTAGAACAACGCATTTCCTCCCAGGAGCAACAAAAATGGGTGACTAAGCTCTTTGGATATGATTATGAGATCATTTACAAGAAGGGCAAAGACAATGTCGTGGCGGATGCACTGTCCCGAAAATATGAAGACGAAGGATCCCTTTTTTCTCTTTCCTTCATTGTACCCGATTGGCTCCAAGCTGTGCGCCAGGAATGGCTTCAAGATCCCAAAAGTTTGCATCTGACCCAGCAATTGCAGACCAAGGCTCTGACTCCCCCAGGGTACTCCTGGCTCCAGGATGAGCTTCGATACAAAGGTCGTTTGTATTTAAGTAAACAATCCAAGATTAAATCCATAGTACTTTCTGAGCTTCATGCTACACCCACAGCGGGGCACTCAGGATTCACCAAAACATATGACAAGGTCAAACATTCTTTTTTCTGGGATGGTATGAAACAGGACATCCATAATTTTTTTGTTGAATGTGAGGTGTGTCAATGCAACAAGGGAGAAACAGTCAAATCTCTGGGCACCCTACAATCACTTCTGATTCCCCCTACTATTTGGAAGGATATCTCTATGGACTTTATTACCGACTTACCCAAATCGGGGAATAAATCAGTCATAATGGTGGTTGTGGATCGCCTTTCCAAGTATGCTCATTTCTGCGCTCTTCACCACCCATTTACTGCATCCACGATGGCTCAAATTTTCATGGACCAGGTCTTCAAGCTTCATGGCATGCCGCACTCTATTGTTTATGATCGTGACCCAACTTTCACAAGCAACTTTTGGCAAGAACTGTTTAAGATACAAGGCACCTAATTGCATCTCATCTCAACTTATCATCCCCAGACAGATGGTCAAACAGAAGTTCTCAACAAGTGTTTGGAAACATATCTGAGGTGCTTTGCCTCTAAAAAACAACACCAGTGGGCTCAATGGTTACCCCTCACTGAAGCGGTATATGGACAGAAGCCACCTTCAGTTCTCTCATACTTACCGGGTACCTCAAAGGTCTAGGCGGTTGACCAAACACTTACAGTGTGAGAGGATATTCTTCATACCCTTAAAGAGAACTTGGTTATAGCACAGAATCGCATGAAGTAGCAAGCAGATCAAGGTCGCTCTGAACATCAATTTGCAGAAGGGGATCAGGTGTTTCTAAGATTACAACCATATAAAAAAACTTCCCTCAAGGCCGAGCATTTTCAGAAGCTAGCGCCCAAATTTTATGGTCTTTATACAGTTCTCAAGCATGTGGGACAAGTCGCATATCAGCTAGCTCTACTCAGTCAGTCGAAGCTACATCCTTTTTTTCATGTTTCATGCTTAAAGAAGGTGATTGGAACTAGGTGCCAAATTCAAACCAACCTTCCAGAGTTAGCTGAAGAAGGATCCATTTGGCTACAGGAAGAAGTAGTTTTGGACCAGCGTGGGCATCGTCTGTGTCAGAAAACCATCAAGGAAGTGCTAGTTCAGTGGAAAGATATGACTCCAGTAGATGCCACTTGGGAACCAACTACCATTCTGCGGCAGTTTCCACATCTCAAGCCTTGAGGACAAGGTTGTTTTTAAGGAGGCGGGCATGTTAAGGTCCTAACCCACACATAGGTAGATCAATGTATTCTGATGTAATAAAGGTCAATATTAATAAGGCCTTCCAATAAAATAGAATAAGGCGGATGTAAGAAGACCTAATAGAAGCTTCCTCTTCTAGAAGGATCTTCCTCTAGATGCTTCTCTTAATAGACATATTTAGTATAAATAAGGGTTGAGGGTATGAAAATCCTATCTTGGAGATTATTGTAACAGAGCATTACTCGACTAGAGGCTGCCCCCTCGAAGAGGCCTGTGAACATTTCTTTCTGAATCAAAGTGTTATTTCAGTTGTTTCTCTTATATTATTTCTGTGTTATTGTGGAGATTATGCTGGTTATATTACTGTTATTCTGCCATTTCTAGCATTTCATTTATGTTCTGTGTATTTATTATATCTGGTATCTTGCAGATATCTATTACAAATTTCAATATATTAGCGAAAACAAGTCTAGTCTACCACTTCCCTATTCCATACTTAGCCACTTTTTCGATTTCGAGTTCCTGGACAAGAAAGCTTACGATTACGCTTCCATTGTTTTGTGGCCTGCAAATAGTACCCGGAGTTCCACGATATACAAATTGACCTCTGGACTGTCCCATCATGCCCTCTTCCATCTTATGTGTTTTGCACTCAAAAACTTCTGAGACATACAATTTGACCCTCAGACCCTCACCTCTCATGGTTATACCTTGTAACCCTATTTTGAAGCCTGATTGACTGCTTTCGACAATTAGCCATTCCTTAATTGCTCTTTCCTATCCCCGCGGCCTTCATACTTCTTTCTAAATATGTGATTAGTAAGTTTTGATGCTAATAGTTCGTCATCTAGGAACCATCAACATTGTCATTAATGAGTGAAACACTCGAGGAGATCTTCCATTAATACACATTAAACCAAGATCTGTGGAGAGTTATATTATCCCTTCCGATTATTTATCTCAAACAACATGGAATGTCTTTCGTGGGTCATTGCGTTGGCACGTTCACAAAATCTCCAATCCTTAATTTCTCTTCGTCGTACTTGCTATTGTAGGAAAATCTGCCTGCGGACAAGTAGATCGACCTCTAAGGCTTGACCTTAACCCTAGATAGAAAAATGCTTAACGTGGACACTGACTTCCTTTCAAATCTATCTAACCTAATGCATGAGAAGGAAGGATAATAGAAGTACCTTTTAATCGATGTTTGTCCCTGCACGCTCTGAGTTGTGCTCCAATCCTTTTGCTCCTCGCTGAGGTCTGTGGACAAAACAAGATACGACCACTTCCTACTCTACTGACATTAGCTTGAAAACAAATCTATCAATGAATGATAGGTTCATGTAACATTAGACACAAACTAGAAAGAAACAGGCCAAGCTTGTCATATTAATGAGAATAACGACAACAGTACTTACAATCATAGATGCGAAGGAGACAACTTCGTCAAGTCCTCTTCATCTAACCCTTGCCTGAAAGATACACAACCTGGATAACAGCAGCTTCACTGATCACTTCTCTTTGGCTGACTGTCAGTTTCCTCCAAGATCATAAATTTCATATGTTCAGTTCCTCCCTCAAATCAGCTATATTCAAACACCACTTATGAGATCATAAGTTTGGTGTAATTCTCTTCTTCCAGTCCTCACTTATGAGATCATAAGTTTGACATTCTCTATTTTGTAGTCCATACCAGTCATGAGATCATAAGTTTGGTATGATTCTCTCTTTATGTTCTTTCCCCTTTCACCATTAGAAAGCTTGCTTATATAGCCTTGGAGAGGCTCAACCATCTTGAGATATCCTTGGGGAAGGTGAGGATTTTCCTCCTTCAGTTGAGGACCTGCCCTAAGATCATGGCTTGATCAGGGATTCGAGCTCAACTACCTTCCAAGAATGAAAAGATGCTTCCCCCATTCATCTCAACAGCTTAAAAACCACCCAGAATAGGTAGCGCTCCTTCAAAAGGGCCATCAGAGCGTTGTAGCGCTCCCTAGTAGGCTTTAGGGGGCGCCAGCGCTCTCAAAATCTATATCGCTCCCTCAAAAGGGACAGGGGAGTGTTATAACGCTCCCTGACAGTGTATGGGGGAGCACTGGCACTATGAGATAGTGTAAGGGGGGGCGCTCCTCTCCAAAAACTCAGTTTTTGAGGTGCTTTCAGGTGGAAAAAGGTTTGCAAGCCTGTTGACTCATTTCTTCTCTTCCAAATTAGATGTTTGAGGTGTTTCAAGTGTCTTTCTCATGTCGTTATAGGCACGACATGGACATCATGGAAGCATGACACTTGTTACACTTGTGAGAAACATACGACACTTGCAACCTTGTGAGCAAAATGCGACACTTGCAATACTTGTAATGACGACACTTGCGACACTATCAAACTGAGTAATTTTGATGTGTAACAGATTGGCCCCCAAAGTATGAAGTTAGAAGATAGGAACTGATAGCTGAAATACTTTGTAGACATTCAAGCAAGGGTATAGACTCAGAGAACCTGACGGAAGCTTCACATAAACATCCAACCAATATCATGACATATTTCAAAACCCAAGGCAGGCATACCTATGCTTGGGAGATCGAGACTTGTAAGGTATGGTCGCCATAAAATACACTGCAGATCCATAATTGTATTGACAAAAGGGGTATAGCCACCAAAGATACAATGTGGATCTATACTGTAGTGACTCAAACTGATCGTAGCCACGAAGAATACACAGTGGATCTACGAGATGATAAGACATAG
>ML798140.1:46906-65894 GCA_009831015.1 Picea engelmannii
GTGATCCCCATAATACGATCTTACCACCACACTCAGTTAAACCACGGAGGGATAGTCCCCGTAGCTCTCCCGAATGCAACCTCGTGCGTAACCCCTGTGTGAGAGGGGGGTCCCAGGCAGACTTATACGACAACTGGATTTACTCTCCCTAACACAGGCTTCTAATGTTTGTTTTGACAACTTTGGAGAGTTATGCTCACAGCCTAATCCAAAGTACTACACCTATTCTACTGTTGGTGGAGGATTCTAACAAAGAAAAAGTTCTAGATAAATTTTAATTAGCGTTGATTTTAGTGGTTGTTCTTTATGCAAAGGGGTGCATGGAAGTGAAACGAATGGAATTAATACTCTGACCCAAAGAGTGCATCAAGCATGATAAGCAGTCATTTATTTTCGATGAACATCTAGCTAAGGGGGAGAGAGAGTTCTTTCACTAACAAGCACAACTACGGAATGCTTCCAAACAATTCTTTTCTCAATCAAATCCTGATGTGATGCAAAACTTTTAAGTGCCTTCTAACATGCTCAATCAATCATGAAGATATTCTTTATTGTTTGCATATGGATGACGATCAATACAACACAATGTTTATCTTTGCTAATTATCTTCTTGGTATGAATGAGAACCAAACTAGCATAAGCAAATATCACACAAACAATACACCCTTCGTAGTAATCACAACGAAAAACGAAAGAAAAGAAACAATCAAAGAAAAAAGACAAACTTCACACCCAAAAACAAGCGCTGAAGAACAATGATTTTGACTGAAACCGGGATAAAGAGGCCTGTAGGCCTTTGATGACCTTCACCAGGGTTTTACTCAACTGAAGAGAAAAGAAAAGCAATGCATAGATTTCAAGCTTTACTCAACAGGAAAAATCAACGAAAAAAGGTGAAGAAGGCTACAGGATCCAATCAACAAGGTGTTTGTTCTTCAAAAATATTGATGTCAAGGCTAAAAAGGAAGAAAAAAATTGACTCACTAGATCACTCAGCAAAAGACACACAGAGGCAAACCTTAAACAAGGCAGTTCTGAAGGGTTTTTGGGCCAAAAGGAGGCTGGTGCTCTGTTGCCAAGGGAAAAGAGCGTTATAGCGCTTTGTGTAAGGCTATTAGGAGCGTTGGTGCTCTGTTAACACTAGGACAGGGGCGCCAGGGTCTAAAAATCTCAGAAATGTCAAAAAATTTCAAAAATTAAGATCTGAACTTGACAAATATGCTGAATGTGACAAGGTAAGGAGCCAATCAGCTCATGAAAATAATCAAAGAGGGGTGAACCAGGTCTGAAACAATCAAGGTACAGAACAAGGTCAATGAGGAGAAAAATCCAAACAAGGGGTTTCGATTCGAGGCTATCTCCCCAGTGGAGTCGCCAGTTTCTATTGTAGGAAAATCTGCCTGCAGACAAGTAGATCGACCTCTAAGGCTTGACCTTAACCCTAGACAGAAAAATGCTTAACGTGGACACTGACTTCCTTTCAAATCTATCTAACCTAATGCATGAGAAGGAAGGATAATAGAAGTACCTTTTAATCGACGTTTGTCCTTGCACACTCCGAGTTGCGCTCCAATCCTTTTTCTCCTCGCTGAGGTCTGTGGACAAAATAAGATACGACCACTTCCTACTCTACTGACATTAGCTTGAAAACAGATCTATCAATGAATGATAGGTTCATGTAACATTAGACACAAACTAGAAAGAAACAGGCCAAGCTTGTCATATTAATGAGAATAACGACAGCAGTACTTACAATCGTAGATGCAAATGCGACAGCTTCATCAAGTCCTCTTCATCTAACCCTTGCCTGAAAGATCCACAACCTGGATAACAGCAGCTTCACTGATCACTTCTCTTTGGCTGACTGTCAGTTTCCTCCAAGATCATAAATTTCATATGTTCAGTTCCTCCCTCAAATCAGCTATATTCAAACACCACTTATGAGATCATAAGTTTGGTGTAATTCTCTTCTTCCAGTCCTCACTTATGAGATCATAAGTTTGACATTCTCTATTTTGCATTCCATACCACTCATGAGATCATAAGTTTGGTATGATTCTCTCTTTCTGTTCTTTCCCCTTTCACCATTAGAAAGCTTGCTTATATAGCCTTGGAGAGGCTCAACAATATTGAGATATCCTTGGGGAAGGTGAGGATTTTCCTCCTTCAGTTGAGGACCTGCCCTAAGATCATGGCTTGATCAGGGATTCGAGCTCAATTGCCTTCCAAGAATGAAAAAATGCTTCCCCCATTCATCTCAACAGCTTAACAACCGCCCAGAATAGGTAGCGCTCCTTCAAAAGGGCCATCAGAGCGTTGTAGCGCTCCCTAGTAGGCTTTAGGGGGCGCCAACGCTCTCAAAATCTATAGCGCTCCCTCAAAAGGGCTAGGGGAGCATTATAACGCTCCCTGACAGTGTATGGGGGAGCACCGGCGCTTCAAGATAGTGTAAGGGGGAGCGCTCCTCTCTAAAAACTCAGTTTTTGAGGTGCTTTCAGGTGGCAAAAGGTTTGCAAGCCTGTTGACTCATTTCTTCTCTTCCAAATCAGATGTTTGAGGTGTTTCAAGTGTCTTTCTCATGTCATTATAGGCACGACATAGGCATCATGGCAGCATGACACTTGTTACACTTGTGAGCAACATACGACACTTGCGACCTTGTGAGCAAAATGAGACACTTGCAATACTTGTAATGACGACACTTACGACACTATCAAAGTGAGTAATTTTGATGTGTAACACTCGCCATCTTCACGCTTCTAAGTATGCAATTACTAGTCTTTAATACTAACAACGCATCATGCAACAACCGTTAAAATTGTCATTAATGAGAGAAAGGCTCGAGGAGATCTCCCATTCACACGCATTGGACCAAGATTTGTGGAGGGTTATATTATCCCTTCCAACTCTTCATTTCAAACATCATCTGGAGCAAACGAACGTTCTCATAAACTTATGGCAGCAACTCGACAACAGTTCTCTGGAGATATGGTGAATATATTCGGATGTGAGGACCATAACTTCTAGTGGTCCATGGCATACTCTTACTATTCATCCTGTTCCACCCAAAATGAAGTGATTTGGACCTCTGGAATTGCTCGTGCAGGCTGCATCCATAAGGTTTTTGACTGTAATGAGGTGGTCTCTTGGTGCGCCAAAAAATATATTTCAAGCCAAAGAATTATTCCACTGCGCGACCATTATTCTGTTTCTTTGTCACCCCAAGTCTTCCACCATATGTTAATATTGTAGGAGCCAACATTGACCTTCAGAGGACAAGACTGCAAGCAGTTCCTAGAAAAAACATGATAACGGGTTGGACCTCTTACCCAAGTTCCTTGAATACCCAACAATAGTTCCTGAAGATATCACAAAGTTGCAGGTCCGTTCCTTTAGAAATTCATTCCAGTAAATTGTCTGGTTGTTTACAAGAATAACGAGACATGAATCCACAACAAGCATTTCCCGCATGGTTATTTATATTTTGTATTTCACAGTCAAGGAACAATCCATATTTTATTGGGGGAAGATAATTTCCATTGAAATATGTTCCCAATTGTCATGATTCAAAGAAGAGAATAAATTTTATATGTCATCCTACTTGATTTTTTCCATAGCGCATTGTTGTCCGTTTCCAAAACTGTCTCTGTCCAAGAAGATAAACTATGAATTCGACCCAGTAACGTTCTGATACCAGGCCTTGTGAAGGCACAAGGCCTCCATTTTTTTTATGAGGTTTTTAATGACTTTGTCTTGGTTTTCAAAGATTTATTGTTAGGAAAGGATGTTCCCCGGATGTCTAGCCAAGCAACCAAGTTTTTGGACAAGAAGGGGACACTTGAACAAATGGAAAATTACAGTGTAATAATGATTTCTGGATCCAAGGAAAATCCTTCTTTCCTTCCATGTCACATCACGGACAAGATGTTTGTTACATAAATAGCAAGGAAATACAACTACTGGTTGCATTTTTTCCATGGAAAGATGAAAAAAAAGTGCATTCCTCTTCCCTGGAAAGTCGGGGACTTCGTGTTCAGGAACATCAACAAGATTGACGAATTCACATGTCATTTCAAGAACTTGAACCTAAGATATGTTGAAAGGCTAAGAGGGTTCGACCCTAATGGGATTTTTCTAGAACATTTACTAGCAGTTGGCTTTAGCAAATATTTTATCCATACACGCTTGACCGAAGACAGAGATAACGATGACAACACTCTTGCTCCTGAAAATGGCGATGTAGAGACATTGCAAAGGACAACTTAATTGTACAGACAACATGGAAAAGGCTCTGGTGAGAAGAGTGTCCAGTCCTCGACCAACACTCCCAAGAGCACGACATCACGGAGCATCACTTCAACGACCCACCCCAATAAGAAAGCAACCCAGAAATATTCAAATGGAGGAGGAGATAAGAATCCTCCTCACAGAAAAATTGTTAGTTCTCACAAGCTTCCCATGACGAAGAAGAGAAAAAACATTGTAGGGTAGGCGGAAGAGCCCAAAACTGAAAGTGAGAACATGCAACTTAAGACTATTGTGGATGACGTGTTCTGCAAAGTTGATCAACGCACAGACGTGATGCACCATAGTTCCACAATGGAAATAGTTGAGACTGACATTTTTTACGAAGATGAATCCTTTGTATTCCAGAGCATTGTTTTTGACAACCAATCTAAAAATTTAATTATTGAAAAGGAGATGTAACAAATAAGAAAGGGAAATCTCGTTCAGAGATTAACCTTAGGAAAATGCAGTCATCCAAAATCTCTCGATTTCACCGAGCAACCACAGATGATCTTGATGATTCCATTGTAGGAATTGAAATGGAGAATGCCATACTGAACGACCAAATCAAGGAATTGGAGGAGGCTTTGATTCCTACCCCATTGTTTGCCAATCCTTTAGCAAAAACCATGCCTACCACCCCTGCAACCAAGTTAAAAGGATCCTCCAGCCTCCTCACATCCTGTAGAGGCTATGTAGAGAAGAATATCAAGAAAAGAATGGAGCTAATTATTGAAGCCTAGGAAACATCACAAAACATAGCTTCCTTTTGAATGACGACACATGCTTTGCACAAACATTTGCAGGTGGATTTAAAAAATGAAGAACGTTTCTATCTAGAGATGGTGATCCCTTTTTCCAACCATGTCATCAACATCTCAGATCTGAAAAGAAGACAAGAATATCTCCCCTCCCCAAACTGAATCAAACAATTAAAAGCATGCTGGAAAGAGAAAGTTAAGAAGTTATACCTCATTGTCGAATCATGTGAACAAGCCATATCAAAGAAAGAAGAATTATTCAAAAACCCGAGTGAAATAGACTTCGCCGGAAGTACCAACGAGGTTCAATACCCAAACTTAATCTTCAACTCCTTGTCCTTAACCAAGCAAGCCTTTAATGAACAAGTTGATATTTTAAAGGGGGTGTCTTTAGAAAATTTTTACGACATCCTTGAATATGGTCAAGATGACGTGGAGAGCTAGCTAGTGGACTATTCGGCACACAATGACGAAATTGAATAGGCTTTGAATAGTATTTCTATCGATCTAAGGAAATTAGAAAATGAGCTTTTCAACATAGAAATCTGGGATGAAATCAACATGCCCCCCATGAGAAGCTACATTGAAGAATGGCTCCAAAGGAGAATCGAAAAGCTCACCGACAAAGGGAAACAACTGGTTGGAACGATTCCAGTGGTCGTCGATGAGAGCAACAAAAAGGCATCAACAAGCAAGTAGCAAAGGGAGAAATAGATACCATCATAGTAAGTTCATATTGATCACATCTTGTTTTCTTTATCAATCTAGTTATTCCACCTCTTTAAATAGAAATCTCTAACCAAAGACCGATAACTTCCAATTTCTTCTTTTCAGGTCTTCCTCTCTACCATCGCGCACTTCTTCTTTCTACAGTCCTATTTCTTGTACTTATTTATTTTATGGTCTGTGGGAGCCCCAATCCCATTCTATATGACAAACACATTTAAATTTCTATAAATATGTAACAGATTCCACAAATATGTTACAGACATTATTAATTTTTGATAAATTTCAAAGAAACTAATTTGGGAACAATTTCGAGGGTGCCTTGTGGGCTGCTTTCAGAATGCTAAATTATTTATCTTTATGCATATCGATCATATTCTTTTATTTTTATGTGCTCAATTTTTTTTTCTTCAACTATGTTGGATGTCAGCAAATTGTGTTTATTAAATTTGAATGCTTAATGTGTGTCATTCCTGGTCCCTTTTTCCAGGAACCTTTATTTCAAAAAAAAGTAAAAATAAATAAATACTACTATCCTTTTTTATTGCTTCAAGTCATTACGACATAAATTTTCTAAGTCCCATATTTGAACTATACACGCCCCAGGAAAAAACTTAAACAAGAGTATCACATCTATAAAAAACGCAGTAGGATTGACATCCTCATTCACATATTAACCCCATATTAATATAATATTATGATTAACTAATTCGGGAGGTTCTTCGATGCCCCAGCCTTACTTCCGCAATGACATTCTCCCTGGGTCATCTACTAGCTCGATGTCTTATGGCTGGCATGTGACACACTGGCACGAGTCATTTTCTACATGGATGCCACATGTACTTCAAGCTGCTTCCCATGTGTCTGTGTTGCTTTGGGCTTTTATTTCTCCCTCGGTCCCACCATAGTAGTGCATTTATTCCCATTCCAACCTGGCAGGGACTATGCTGCCATGCAACACTTGTTAGTTTAGTTTTGTTTCAAATCTAACAAGAAATTGTTGATCTGTAGATTCGAATGATAAAATATGTGTAATTCCAGTGTCCCACAAGTTTTACAAAAAATTCAATAGATTTATATATTCATAACTACAATTTAAACAAATTATGATTTCATCCAAGGACCTCAACTCTAAGTAATGTGTCGTATAGGGATCCTTGGATAAAGCGATACAATAGGTGTTAATAATTGAACCATCAGAATGTAGGATTGTTGTCACAAACCCTCATCAATTTATCGGTCGATCACAGTCGAATCAATTTTATAAAATCCATTTTAGTAATTAATTTTTTTAATACAGTTGTGAAAAGGAAACCATCATCGTGAATACAAATTTTAACATGTAAATTTTACAACTTAAATAATTATTTATTATTTTATTTTTATAGAGATATTTTATGAATCAACTTGTATATAAATGTTTAATATTATTGTATTTTTTTAATGACTTTCTCCTTATAATTTGAATTTTTATTTAATATATATTATATAAGAGTTGGTTTATAAGGAGAAAGTGTAAATATGAAATGATGATGATGATTAACGTCCATTGAAACCAAATTTGGTTTATATAATCTAAAGAAAGGTAAGAAATTACATGGTTTGCTTTAGAATTTTTGTGTGATTGAAAAGCTTTAAGAGAAGCGTTCCTAAATCACCATAGTTTTGATGAGTTAAAAAGTTAGGAAGGTCCATATTGTAACAAATATTTTGAAATTGTGATCTAGTGTAGGCATACACATGACATTCTAAGAGAAAGTGATTTTCATCTTCAACCCTGTTGGTGTTACAAGGATGAAAAATTCTTTCAACCCACGACGTTTTAGAAATTGTTTGACACCATGTTTCACTATGGAGTTCATGAGAGTTTGTTCTTATTTTAGCAATGTTAATTTTCTTCTTTACTCTATTCAAAACAAGCAGATACTTTTGATCTTCTAGAATATGATTCATCACCTCCTTATAGTATTTTAATTTTCTTTTATCCTCCAATTCTTTATCGCACCACAATTTCTCCTGAAATTTATATGTAATAATATTCTTAATATTATCGTTATTCTAGAAAGTGACATCTTCCTTTGTTCCCAAATAATTTAGTAAAGACTTAGCATATTTATGCCAACCCCGCTTGAGTCGCAGGTGGTTTTGACTAGAGTTTAAAGAAAACTTAGGAAGCCTCTTGTCTTCTATGTTGTTTATCTTGTTGAACTTGTACATTAGGTATCAATTCATAGTTGTAGTTTCAATGGGGAGGAGATTCACTTCTATGAGAAGGATAGGATAGGGTGTATTGTCTTTAAATTTTAGATTATAAGCCATAAAAAAATATTGTATTTGCTCTATTTGTCTCCATGATTCTCTAGAGACGTTATAGCCCCAAACTTCACAACCATATAAGATAATAGGAGTGATGAGAGTGTCAGAGAGGAGTTTATTCTTATCACATAGACAAAGGTCCATTGATTTACAATTGTTTTCAAGTCCATAATAAGCTTTCCACTCTCCATTTATCCTTTAATCAATGTTATAGTTTCATTTAAGCTTCTGATGAAGATTGATTCAAGATATTTGTATGAAGTCAATTCCTCCAAGTTGTACTGTTATACACGAAATAGAATAAGTAATCATTTTGGATTTAATTATCATAACCTTTGTTTTGACAATGTTAATAGTCATACCTATACTAGACCATAAATCCTTGAGAAATTTTAGTTGCTTGTCGAGATCATAAGGACTCTTTCCATAAGAACAATATCATCAATGTATAGAAGAATGATGATTACTATACTAGCTAGAGGCGGGTTGGAACAACCTACTTCTTCCAAACAACCCTCTAACTTGTTAATGTATATGAAAAAATAGTAGGTGACAGGGGCCAACCATGCTTAACTCCTATATTACACTTAATTTCTTCCAATCAACCATTAGTGTTATTAAACTTGGTAATAATGTTCTGGTACAACCTTATTGCAACAACTCTCAACTCAAAACTACTTTTAGCTATTCTAATCTTCTAACGTTTTAATTTGTCTTTGCAAAGTTGAGTTTCTCCCAACTCTATTTTGGCACCTGAGGTTGTGCAGCACTGCCTTACCTTACCCGCAAGGGCTTAGCTAGCATGTGCCTACTACAATTAGACTATGCTTCTTCATTTAAGATTTTCCCACTGCTTCACCTTAAGATACAATCTGTCAAATGCAACTAGGTTATGTTCAACCAAGTTTATTCAACAATGGACACATGTTCAACAGGGGATTTTAAAACATCCCACCAATACTTAGCCAACACAAAGCAAAGTAAGGAACAATAACATCCAACAATTATAAAGAGTCCACAACACACATGTATAGGAAACACCCAAGGCAAGTGCCTTAAATTTACTATATGAAGAATGTCACAGATATACAACAAGAGAGTTTCACCTCCTACCTGCAACTCTATTACATATGCATAATGAATCTAAGGATATATTTCCTTCTACCCACTGCCCAACTGACTTGCACAATCCTAGCCCTAGAGAAACTTTGATTGATCCAAAAGGATCCATGACCAAGGAAAAATCAAAGTCTTCAAATTCTTTCAAAAACACTACCAAGTCGTAGAGATCTGTGGTAGCTTTCCAATGGTGCAAATTTCGTGTCAATCCAACTTCGTATGATGAAGTTATGGCATTTTAAATATTTTGACCAATGACACAAAAGTCAACCTTATAGAGACACGTGACACACCCTGATGGTGACATGTAGCAGTTTTCATAGGTGACACATGGCAGGGTTCAGTGGTGAAATGTGGCAATTCATAGAGATGACATGTGGCAGGTTTCTATGATGACACTTGGTCGCTGAATGGATAGCAAATGGATCAACCATGGTGACACGTGGACCAATCCAATGGTGCCACATGCCACCCTAGGATTGGTCAAAGGGGAACCGAGTTCAAAATTTGTTGAATTATACTAGTGGGGGAATCAAACCCATGACCTACTGGACGAGAACCTAACTCCTAACCAGTTGGGCTACCATGTTCTTGTAAATCCAGATTTCATATTTAAATTTGATGTAGTTTAGATACAAATCAAAACAAGCATTGTGAGAGTCAACCCCGTGACCCTCCTGGCGCTAACATCTTAACTACATCCAATAGCCAATGTGTTTTCATACCACTTATTAAGCCATGGCATAAAAATTATATTTAAGTTGTAATGTGGAGGATATTACGTGCAAAGAACCAATCGACGGAATCGTACCCTAGATCTCCACCAGGTCTAGCATCTTCCACAATGAGCTATTTCCAATGTGCCACGAAGTGATTCTTATTCAAAAGTCAACCAAATATTGGTTTTGATCCAATAAGTCACACCAAAGCCTTTGTAAAAGGCCTAAATCGTGCCCATATCACGCCATACAATGAATTGAACCCTCGACCACAATTACATACGTAAAAGACTTTTTCAATCAGGATATAGGTAAAAATTTGCATGATTTGTAAAAAATTAATTATTAAGTCGAGTTTTGACTTGATGTAAAGGGAGAAAAAATGGGTTTTGGAGCATTTTGATCCCATTTAGTTTGGGGAAAAGAATGGGATTGCTTTTGTAAGCCTGCGCATAGAAGAACATAGGATAGTTTGGTATAGCTTGAGAGCTCAATTGTTGATGTGAAAGATTTCAAAGAATTAATAATGAAGCAATCATGCACTGGAAGTGGACCTAGAGACGTAACCTATGGGGCAAAATCCGTTATCAATGTTTGTTTTTCTGTTTCTGATTTATTTATGCTGTAATTCTCTCATTTTCCATATAATTTTAATTGTTTATGTATTTCGAATTAAGATATGAATGCATTTAAAAATACATAAACTAACTCTCAACTTAATCAATAATACCTTCATTTTTGTATCATTCATCTTGCCTCCTACAAGTCCTATCTTCTTCTTCTCACTTAGCTAGTGCAATTTGCCCCATTATGCCTAATATTGAACAGTACTTGGAACAAATGAATGGAACGTCAAATGAAGCCAAGGTTAATGCTGTGGTGATGTTCTTTATAGGGACCACAAATATTTGGTGGAGAATTAGAGCAGAGAACTTGGTAGTCAGGCACAATATAGAGAAGATTGAAAATTAGGCAAAGATGAAAGCAACCTTGAAGGCTCAATTTGGGCTAGGGAATCAATCTTATATTACGCGGAATCAATTGTTTTCTCTTAAGCATACAAGTAGGATCTGAACTTACATCAAAGAGTTTCAATCCTCATGTTAGAGATATGATCACATGTTTGAAAAAAATAGGTTGTTCCATTTCATGAATGGGTTGCAAGCTTGGGCGCAGAGTCATTTGTGACACCATAATGTGTTTACCTTTACCACAACCATCATTGTAGCATACAAGTTGTTGGACTGCATGGAAGAGGCAAAAGGTGGTCCAAGGAATAGTGAGGATACTCCAAAACCAGTATGGAAAGAACAAAAATAAAGATAGAGTAAAGGTGAAGTCGTTTGGGAAGTCTGGTGAGGAAAAGACCAAGCAAATATATGTTCCTAAGGAAAAATATAAGACTATTTCTTGTTGGATTTGTGCAAAAGTTCATTATGCAAAGAATTTTCCATTGAAGTATAAGTTGTCAATTTTGGAGCAAGTGGACATACCCTTCGTTGGTGTTTTTCAATTCTTGGTTGTTGTGATAGAACACAAGTCCACAATAATCCAAGAGAAAGACTTCACAATACTTTCATATGTTCCAAAAATATTGAATCAAATATCCATTGATGCCATGGTTAACAGTGAGGTGACCCAAAATTTCATGAAGGAAGATGTTGCAAGAGAGATTGGGTTGTAGCTTGAGCCAACATAGACTTCTTTCAAAGCAGTGAACTTAGAAGTGGAAAATTTGGTTGGTACAACCAATGGAGTCACCTCGAAGCTTGGATATTGGAGTGGAACTATAAGTTTTGCCATTATGTATATGAATGACTTTGAGGTTATTATGGGGAAAGAATTCATGAGGAAGGTGAAGGAAATTCCTATGCCTCACTTAGTTTGTTTGGTCATATTTTCAAAACAATATCCATGTGCCATCTCTACAATAAGGAGGGGGGACAAAGTTGTTGGCATAATGGCTTCCTTGAGCATGGTTTCTATAACCAGTCAAGGGGATAAGAAAACTTGCAATAAAGAACTTGGAGGTATTGGAGTTGATGGATGATCTATAGGTGGGACTTAATAGGAGGAAGTCTTGTGCAATCTTTGGTGGACGGTAGTTCGGTGAAGGTGTTGGAGAAAAGACTTAATAGGATTGAATCCATAGTGGACTACATAGTGACAATAGTAGCTAGAGTGGTGGATGTTTGCTTAGATAAGCAAGACATTAGATAAGCATTCAACTTGCATGGGCTAGATTTGATAGTACAGAAACATGATACAGTTGCAGAGCACCAACTAATCCAGGATATTTTCATCGTGACTTATAAAGAATTGCATTAAATGAGCATAAATTAAAGTGCAACATTAATGAAGGGAAAACTTAAAAATGAAGAGACATAAGCATCAGATCTGAACAAAAAAACTTGATAACAGAGTTCGTCCCTGGTGGACTACGTCTCCAGGGCCTGCTCTCAAATGGGTAGGCTCTTTCATTAACTCAGCAAAAGAATTTGGTAGATACATAAATATACCTCATTCTGAAATCAAGTTGCTGAAATAATGCTCAGATCATAAAATAGATAGCACCACTAAATTTTTGGCATCTAATTACCCAAAAATGAATGTCTCCATGCTCCAATATGACTCTGGCACTCCCAGGCCCAAGAAGAATTATGTCTCTGTTTCCATGCCCTCTACAACCTACAATGATGATAGTTCTGTCTCGAAATCCATGCCCGCGGGTCCATATGGTCCACGCCTCTCTTCCCTGGCTCTGGGTGTATTACACCTTTTAAATAATATCCATGGATGGATGTACCAAGAGGCACCCGTGGCACATTGGTTGTGGGTGAATTGGTTAAGGCTCGGGCATCGCTAAGGTTCTGGGGTCGAATCCCACCAGACTCCATTTTGGTGTGTGTGTGTGTGTGTGTGTGTGTGTGTGTGTTACAATATATTTGGTCTCCGCTACATTTAGCGTACTTGCTAGAATTCCTTCCAACTTACTATTAAAATTGGCATAGTCCGCCAGATTTGGCGGACCCTCCATTTAAAAAAAAAATGAAATTCATTCACGAGTTAATACTGGGTGTTTAGGGGGTGCCATGTGTTTCCCACTGATTATCCCACTTGTTTGATAATGTCATTGTCTCGTCAACCTGTACCTAACACGTGGTGCTTCCTGGGTGGTGCCACGTGGTGTCGCTTGGAGGTGCCACGTGGCACTTTTCTACTAGTCCACATGGACCCTTGAAAATCCCATTGGCAAGTGACACGTGGAAACTGTCAGTGCTACCACATGGCATGCTGACATCAACCTACCCTGTCATCTACTGACGTCAACAGTATGGATGATGATGTGGCTCCCTATTGACTAGCCCTATTTGACCGCGAATTTGACCGCGGATATCTTTCAAACCGTAACTCTGTTTGATGAGATGTTTGTGCCATTAGAAATATTGCAACGCACTCTTCACGATCATGCCATTTTCACTGAGTTTTGGGAAATCTGAATTTTTTTTCTTTCTCTGTCTGGTGGAGCCATTATGAGCGTTCTGAGTTGCCTCTATGAGTTCTGAGTTATTCTTAGCCTTTTCTAGATCCTTTTTGGATCACGCCTTCCCACTGAGAGATTTTTGGACCACTAAAATCTTACATCAATCAACATGTAAGTGAGGGGATTTCTCCCTCACTCTTTCCTTCTATATCTTCCATGCCTTGCTGGATTGTGTACCTTTCAGGCATACTCGAAGATAAGTAATTTCATTCATGCGTGAAGTCCTCAGTCTTCGATCTAGGATGACATATTCCTTTATCTGCTCTTTGACTATTTGGCTGACCTGCTGAACCCTCTGAATGAACTTGTAGGCTGCATCTCTCTCCTTGACATTTTTCCCATACTTTAAGTCCAAGGGGATCTTAGGTAAATACCCAAGACAAGTCTAAACTGGTGAATCCTGAGTGAAAGAAGACATGACTTGATCATACACAGGTTGGACATACAATAACTGATCATCCCATGACTTAGGATGCTTGTTGCAATATCCTTGAAGCAACTAGACCATTGTATTGTTTACCACCAATATCTGTCTATCGACTTGTGGATGGAAAGCAATGCTCCTCCCCATCATGGTGTCCATGAGCTGCCACAAATTTTTCCAATATTCTCCTAACAATCAAGACTCTCGACTGGAGGTAATGAATGTGAAAAACCTGAAACAAACCCTTACATACTGGGATAACAAAAGAGAAATATGCCTATCACACAACCTATCAACTACTACACCTAAGTAGACATGACTCATACTAGACATGGGTAATCCCCTTACAAAATCCACTGAAAAAATTTCCCAGGGATAAGAGGAAACAGGAAGTGGTGTGTACAGCCCTGGCCTTTCAATAGTGGGCTTACAAAAGTACAACATACATTCCTTTACAATAGTGGTTCAAATATTTTCCAGGCAAATTCCATCCCTGTAAATACATTACAATTCCCAAATTCCCGAGTAAAAATGAAACAAAAGATTCTTTAGTTACATGCACTTCCTTGTAGGAAGGAAAGCAAGGTTTACTCAAATGGTGGAGTAATTTGTCCTGCAAACAAAACTTCTTCGCCTGCAAACCTTGGAAGATCCCACATACATCTTTGAAGATTTCATCATTAGTATACCATCCATCATTATTGATATGAGCTAAGGGAACATTCATCAAAATAATAGATGTAATAGTAGGAGATGTAAAAAGCATGTTTGTCCTTATGTTATTGGTACTGGCACTGGTCTCAAACTTGCATGGTTTCTAAAGGTCAGGTAAGGCGAGCATTGGCACAATGTCGATCTTTAAAGTGACAAAGGTCTTCTGTTGGATTCCTTCCCACTGAAAGACTTGTCTCATCTCAAGCAATTCATTCTTATGTAAAGGATCAAGAGCATTAACAACATAAAACTTATCTTGGCATTCCCCTTTTATAATCGTGAGTACAAGATTCTTGTTAGTGTTTATAACTCTTTTTACTCGCCCTGAACTAACAAGTGTTGATTTGTCCTTTATGATGTGAGCTTTAGTGATGTATTCCAATCCATCTTTGACGCAGCCCTCCCAACCCACAGGTCGAAAGTCTACGCACACAGGATCGTTCTTCTTCCACTGGCCTGAAGAGCTCTCGGCAATTGGCTCTTCTATTTCCCTTTCAGGAAAATCTGCACCCACAGCAAAACCTCATGGAATTCCCCCTTCACGTTTAAGGAGATTGGACTTCGCGATTTGTGAATCCTGTAGTCAAGTGTCTTATCCCTCAGACCCCCGAAACCCGAATTACCAAAACTCCGATGTTCGGTCACCAAAATAAATCAACGGCTGTGATTCCCTGCTTGATCCAACAGTCAGCGCAATTTTCATGTATCGGGAGTTCGAGACTCTCGATACCAAAATCTCATGTCAACGCAAACCCCGAATTCCCGAATCCCAATATCAATTTTGGTTATTCAGCTTTCGCGAGTTGCGATGTCATGCAACTCTGCTCCATGACCTCCGAAATCCCAACTCTCTATTTCCTGAAATGCCGAAATGTCAAACTCGGACACGATTCCCGGCGCTGGCCCACAACTAGACTTTTCCACCTTTTCAGGACTTCACACTTCGCAACTTCGCGTGTCCTGATGCAAGGCTTTCAGGACTTCAACTCACAAAACCCTGAAATGGTCAATGTAATTGACTTCCACGTCGACAGTGCGCCACCTGTCCACCTTGCTGGCTTCTATGGCTCCACACAGTCCTTTCGGCCCTTCGGGACGTCGCACTTCGCAGTTTCGCAAGTCTTAATACAAATATTTCAGTCCTCCAACTCTCGAAAACCCGAAATGAAAATCCTCAGGTAAATCCAATGGCCCTTGTTGGCTTGGATCTATGGCTCTACCTCTCCTGATCTTGAACCCCTTGAAAACACTTGTCGTAACTCCCCTGCTACTCTGCGAGATTTGACGGCTCGTGGGACTTCACGAATTCTCCACGGAGAATTTCGACCGTGTGTTTCTCTTCCTTCTCAAGGACTTCTGCAACTTTTCACCAAAGTGTTTTTCCATGGAACTTAACCGCCTGCAACACAAACTTATGACGCCTTCTCAATGTTCCAAGGCACAAACTTCCTGTGCTTCTCTTCAACAATTTCGAAGGCTTTATCCTTCCTGAGATTTTTCCAACTCCGAGTCTTAAAGAAGACTCATGCACGAACTCCTTGCGGAAAATGCCTCAATTACTCCAAGGAATTGAAGTCCTTCAACTCTACGCACTCCCTGCAGCAGCAGTCTCTCAACACTTCACTCAAGTTACAAAACCTGAAACTCTACTCGGCCTGCGCACACCTTGCACGGCTCCTGTGCTCAAATTGCACTTCTGTGAGAATGAGAACAATTGTTATCTCTCCTGAGCTTTCAGAGATGAAATTTGACTTCTGTCAACGCATTCCTTGTGGAAAAACTCCACTGCGCTCCTTGCAGGAATTCTACTCACTCAGATAGAGAAACAATTGAAACTCATTCCTTACTCTTCCTCTCAGATTTCAAACATTCAACAAGAAAGCACTCATACATAGCATAAAATAAATTGCATGATAGAAAGAGTAAATGACCATGAACATACCATTTAGCATATGTATACAGAAAACAAAACACAACACCATGAATTTGAATCAAAGCTTTTCTATTAATTCAAATATTTGTACATGGGTGTCTTCAAAATACAATTCTCTACTCTCAAATCTGTATGCTCTATGCTCAATTGACATAATAATACAAAATGATACAATGAGGGTGTCTATATCCCATTTCCCTCTTGCGCTCTAAAACTGTCTAATTTAAGCATTAAATTCTATCTAATTTCATTAACTACTATAAATGCCTTCTACCTAGTATGGACGAGAGCGGATCACTCAAGGTTCTTTACAATATTACAAGTATGCCTCCACTTAATGACTTCATTAATGTTTCAAAACATTTTCAAAATTTGTGCTGGGTGCTTTTCTAGCTATCTTTTATCTCCGTGTTGGCTTGCTTAAGATGCTCTTGCATCAATCTTTTGTAATATGGTATTTGTTTTCCTTTCAAAAGAAGATAGCCTTCCTATCATACAGATAGGAAATCCCTAATACAATACCATAGACATCCAAAGGAACCACATCTAGATCCACTTCATCTATCATCTTACAAGAAATAGCAAACCTCAACCTACACTGCTTAGTGACATTTAACTTTGCTTTATCATATACCCAACTGAGAGGGTAAGGTTTATGGTGAGGTCTTGTGGTTAATTCCAATTTCTTAACAAGTGTCTCTGATATTAAATTGACTTGGGAACCCAAATAAAATAATGTGTCTATCTTCGTATCTTTCGATACAACTCTTATGTGTAATAGTGCACTTCTCCTTTTATTATCATCAAGTGATTCATTTAAAGAACTTGAACATGCATAAAATGAATCTTTACCTTCCATCCCAACTGTTGTGATCCTTTCTTCGTCATATGAATCGGAACCAAGATCATGTTGTACTGTAGCAATGGTCTTTGGCTTCCCCTTGCCTCCAAACTTCTTTGGCCTTAACTCTGGATGTAGTTTCCAACAATGTTCGCTATCATGACCAGTTTTCACACAATGGCTACAAGAGGGTTTTCCTTCTTCCTTTTTTGCTGCAGTTTTCCTCTTGTCCTTCCCATTTCCTTTCTCATTGAAATGGTTTTTAGAGTGCTTGAATGGATTTTTCTCCTATCCATTCTCACCCCTCCTTTCAAGGTGAGTGGCTTGCACACAAACTTCGTCAAGACTAGTGGGGTTAAACAATAGTAAAGTATGATGAATATGACTGTGAAGTGCACCAATATATATCATTAATGTTTCATAGGAATCTAAAGGAATGTTTAGTGCAAGTGCTTTCTTCCTAAATTCCTCTGTGAAACTTTGGATTGTTTGACCTTTACTTTTCCTTAAAGTTTTCCACTCCATCATTGCTTTATGTAAATACCCTAATGGATAAAATTGCTTCCTTATCACTGATTTAAATTCATACCATGAGGAAAGAAGATTACCACACTTACTTATGTCCTAAAGCTTGTTCTCCCACCATACGAGAGTGGTGCATTCCAACCGAAGAGAAGCCAGTTGCAATTTAACCTCCTCTTCATCAATATGTTGGACACGATGACAGTACACTTCAATCTGTCGGATCCAATTATCTAGCTTTTCAAAATTAACATCTCCATTAAACATAGGTAAATAAAATTTTACATCAAGCTTTAATAATGGTTTCTTAAAAAAGGCTTTACGGATAGAATGATGAGAATGATGAGAATGCTCACAGGAAGAAGAAATATAACTTGAAGGTGAAGAAGGAGGCTCAGGAGGATCTCCTCCATCCCCTTGGTTTACTAAAGTGTCATCATCTGCATGTGCTTCCTTTTTCTTTTCTTTCTTCTTCATCCTCTTCTCGTAATCTCCATAAATTCACTCGACCATTTCTGACATGTGATAAAAGACCATTTGAAATTTTTTTTCCTGTTCATCACGCTTGTCCTCTTCTGCCATTTTCTTCCTTATGGATACACAACCAACTTCGGGATTCAAAGTATTAAGAGTTCCTTGTTGAAATTACTAAGACAACTGAGAGGGGGGGTGAATCAGTTGTTATTGTTCTTAAACAATATTAAGTCTATTAAACCATTCTTAATCTTTCTTCAAGTGATCATCAATATTATGCAACATATGGACAACATAAATAATGAGCATCAATCACACATAACATATACACAGAGACAAATTTTTACGAGGAAACCCATAAAGGGAGAAAACCTCTTCTTCTTCGAAATGATAGGCAGTATTTTAAGTTTTTTACATCATCTATGTTTGAGCACCAACTCAAAGTGAGGCTACTACCTCTGTTTTACAAGCTCCAACTTGCTGAGAGCACCAACTCTCTGGTTTCTCTAGCACCCACTAGAAGGAAGCACCAACTCCCTGAGTGTTCCAGCACCGACTGGATGGAAGCACCTACTTCCACTTATACAAGCACCAACTTGTTTGAGAGC
>ML798140.1:70700-82330 GCA_009831015.1 Picea engelmannii
TTTGCTTTTAACCAAAGGGGGGGGGGGGTCCGGAATTGTTATTCTCCTCTGGCGGGTCCCTTGTCATACGTGGCGTCAGCCTATTGGTCCTAAAGTACCATCCCCATATGCTATCTGACAGCCCCCGTCACTCATGGACGTCATCTTCCACTTGTTCCACTTGCTCCCAAGTTGTGTCCCGTCCCATAATTGTTGTCAGTCCCCGAACCCTTTTCACTCATGACCAGCCCCTTATTGCAACTTTCACCTCCAATCCCTAGCAGCCACGTCACCCATCCGTATGTTTTGGCCACCGTCACCTCCCATCTCACCCCCAAGTGGCCCGTTGTCCATTTATTACTGGATAACATACCCGTTATCTTGTTGACCTGTCTCCCGCGCCCAACCGACCCAGTTTTAAATAAAACTACCGTTATTCCCCCTTCATTCACTATTCATCCATCGCACCATAAAATTTACCTCTTACTCTTCCATTGCATTTCCGTCACCTTCATCCACAGTCAGTCAACCCCACTAACTCCGTGTTTATTGTAGGTACTTTTGCAGAGATGGCGCCAAAGCCAAGACAAGCAGAAGGAGAGACGAATCATTTTCTCCCGCCTCCCGTCGACCTGGACAAAATACCATTGGTCGACAAAGATAGATTGATCGCTGATACCAAGTGTGATTTCAATTTTTCAGACCTCCAGTCATGGCTCTGGGAGGTTTTCCTGGACCAGAGCGATGAAATTGGGCTCTAGGAGTCCAATTTACCCCTTTACCTTTTTCCCCAGATCCACCACTTTCCCGAATTCTCCCTTAAATGCCAAGCTCATTATATTCCCGACCAGAGGGCCGTCATCTCCTCATCCGGAGATGCCCTGTTTTTCATCACGCCCGAAGACATAGACCAAATGATGCAAATTCCCCGTGATGATTCTGCTTCTCCTTTCAACCTAGAAATCCTTACAGAGTTGTATCAAAAGAAGACTTTTCCCCAGAGAGCTCAAATATTCGATTTGTTCCTTCCCACTTCCACTCAATTCCCTTCCACTAATCCCCCTTACCCATCGTCCATGTTCTCAACCAAGGGAAACCAGGTCATTTCCTCCCTTTGTGCTTTGTTAGGGTACTATTCTGACCAGTGGGTAGATGAGCCCATTCTGGGTTTTCTATCCATTTTCTCCACTGATGAAAAACCCACCACACAATTTGATTTCAGCACCTTCTTGGCCAACAATATTCATGAACAGTTCGTGAATTTTGGCACGGAAGGCATGTTCAGATACTCATCTATATTGGCCTACATGTTTTTTTTCTATCAAGCAGATAAATTCAGTTTTTCTATGCAGAAAATGGACGCAGATGGAAGGCCTCAGCCAGTCACAGCATGGACCTCTTTGTTGAAGCATAACTCCACAGAGTATAGCTTCAAGGCATTCATTGATCATTTCTACCACCCTATGGTAAGCATGTTGAGTGGCAGGCCCGAGCCACGAATAAACGACGAAGTCCAGATAATTTTGCATCTCTCAGACAGCGCAAAGACCGGGGACTGGTACCTGTATCAAAACCACACCGAGATCAGATTTTTCGAGTGCGAATTGGCACCCTACAAGCTGCCAAAGTATGTGCCTATAATAATCTTTGTGTTAGAGTATATAAGACAGATCATGAATTCAGATGACATCCATTTTGTATCCCTGAATAAAAAGAAGCAACTTAGAATCAAGGGGAAGATTGGCTCTTTCATCTGCAACAGTCAAGGTGTCGGGGAAGAAGCTGACAGAATGTTGAAAGAAATGAAATTCTTTATGAGTTTCCCATGGCACTATGATCCATGTGGGATCATTTCAGAAATGCGGGCGAAAAATAAAAACATCCCGTATGTTCATGAGTCCAAGCCCGAGATCAAAAAATTTGCCAATCAGACAGTGTGGGTGCCTGACACCTTGATCAAAGTGGAATAGCAAGTTCCCCCGACCACTGTGCCTCCAACGACCACACCATAGGTCCCTAAGGAAAAAAGGCCTCGACAGGATTCATCTCCGCCTGTCACGGAGGTATCTTCTGAAGAGTTCCAGTTGCACACTAAAAGGCCCAAGATAGTCTCAGTTCTAGGTCCAACTGGAGAAAAAGATGTTCTGCCTACCATAGTGACTAAGTCTATGATTCTGCCCTTCGGTTCGATCATTCATAAAGAAATAACCCCAGTAGTACCAAAGAAATCCACAGACTCCCCACTAGACACTCAGCCAGGCAACATTGGGCCCAAGTTGAGCATTTTCGAGAAGTATGAGATGATTAAGAAAAAGAACCAGACCCTCACCAGCAGTACTTATGCTCAGTTTCAAAAGCAGATGTCAACGACACAGCACAGGTTGTTTTCTGCATTTTACACAGAAAAGGGCAGGATGCACATGGCCTTTCTCCAGGTGCAAGTACCAGACCCCAAACTGATTACAGATTACAAGAGAGCCACCTTCGAATTCCAAACGAAGGATGTGCACCCAGCAGATTAGATGGATCTGCACAAGCAGACAGGGGAAATGGTATTCCATACGTTGTTGCATGCTTTCGCTTCAGCAGCCAAATTGCAGGTGTCGCTCAACAATTCTCAAACGCAGCTCAAGATGGAAAAAATGTCGTCCTTTGCAAAGGACAATAGAATTAAGACTTTGGAGGAGCTGGTCCTCAAGATCAGCTATGATCCTTCAAACATCAAAGCTGCAGAGGAAATGATAAAGAAGAAAAATGTAGACATCGCTTCCTTGAGGAAACAGCTGAAGCTCCCTCCCACAGAGGACTCGCAGGCGAAGGAGATAGTAGAGAAAGAAGGCGAGAAGGACGAAATGCTCAAGCTGCTCATGGAGCAGAACACCCAGCTCAAAGAAATGGAAGCGGAGATGGAGAAACTGCTAAAGGAGAAAGAGCAGTTGAAGTCTATGGAAGCCATTCCATTGACTGCAATCCCAATCTCAGGGACAAGCACAACACTAGTGACAGCAGTCCCCTCCACAACTCCAGCGACATCTCAGGAGAAGACAGCAAACCTCACCAAATCCATGGAGAAGATGAACATGCAAGAGATAGAGATCAACAGGCTTAAAAAGGAAGTTTATAACCTCCAGGAACTCAAGAATTATTTCTAGACCAGTCTCTCTAAGGAAAAGTAGGTAACTGAGAAGCTCAAGAAAGAGCTACAACAGCTCCAAAAGAAAACAGTAGCAGGGAAGACTTTGGCTGAGGTCAAAGAGAATATATGGACAGACATCACAAAGTCCATCAATGAGATATGTCCCATGATCCAAATTATGTTTGAACGGAATGAGTTGGTCCAGAGGAGAAAACAAGCTATTGAGAAAATCAGAATAGAGTTGGGAGACAGGCCAACACAAGCAAACAAGATCATCAAATTCCTCAATTCTAAGACCAGAGAAGAGCTAGAAGAGCTGAAGATAGAAGACAGAAGAGAGACCATCCTTGAGGTCAAAAGGGTGTTGACCAAGAGGGGATTAATGCTGCAGCTCGAAGAAAAGGTTCAGGTCATGGACCAGGGAGTTCAAAGGTTCTTCAATAAGATTGAGGACCTCCAGAAAAAAGGTCTCCCCGGTCTGAAGGTCATTAATGATAAACTAATGACACTACCAGATTACAAAAAAAGATTGGCTGGGGTGTCTAAGGACAGTTCTAAGTTTACAGGGATTCAAGGGAGCAGCATTAGTAAGGCTTTCCTAGATGCCCTTCAGTTGGACATCAGTATCCAACACGAGATTCGATACATATTCCTCACCAAGCCTACATTCGCCAAATATACAGAAATGGACGAAGTGTATCGAAGACTGCTCAAAGTCATTGTGCCTAGTCATATTAGATGGGAGGAACTCTGCGATCTACTCGATTAGAAGAGGAGTTGTCCAGGTCCAGTCACCTGCCTAGTCAGATGAGGTCATTCAAAAGGCTTCATCAACGGTCTACCCAGAATTTCCGCGTGCAGTTGCACCAAGTCATCAAGCAATTTGATTAGTTAAATTAGTTAGGCTAAAAATAGAATTAGCACGTCCTGATCAGTTATGACAGGAACACTTGAAATTTAAGTTATAAATACTTCACCTTTCGAAGTATTGGCGGTTGTTGATTTTCACACCCTGACGCTATCAGACTGTACTATTTTTGAAGAGATCTGCCATTAATAAAAAAGAGGCACTTTTACAGGATTCTTGCATGTATTCACTGGTGATGTTTATTCTCTAAGTTGAATGTTATTCTTTCTTTGTGATCATTTTTTTTTCTAAAACTAATATTTAAGAGTAACGCATGTTGTAGGATTTATCTTAGATACCCTGTTTCCGATTCTAAAGATTTTAATGTTTATCTTCTGATGTTTTCAATTAAGAAATTCTTAACTGCTTCTTAGTTGATTTTATCTTTCTAATCTTTTCTTCTGTCCATCATTTAAGCTACTAAAATATCCAGTGAGTATATCATCTCGCCCTGTGAAAGTCTTTTTTCTCATTTCTGGCAGTATTTCATATTTAATTAAATACAGACCCCATAGCCCAATGGAGGTGTAGACTGTCTCAACCAATTCAAAAACACTTTGACAACAAAACCTACAGATTTCTTTACCTAGCCTAATATTTTAAATGGAAACATAGCTAAATCATATAGAGAGATCCCTCTCTAAAGCTGGAAGGGCTAGATCCCAGCTTTAAAAGCGGTTGGATAAAGTTACCTTTGTAGATTTCTTCTTTTTCAACCTCTAGGAAATTTACCAAGGGCTAACATAATGGCGACTCCACTGGGGAAGAACTTAAAAAATTGATAATTTCATGTTTTCTTTCCCCTAAAAAGAAAGTTCAAATTTGAGAATAAAGTAATGTTTAGAGGTTGATTAACTCTGTACATATTATTTTCAGACTCGCAAAATTAAAAAAAAAATATATATATATATATATATATAACCAAAAAGAGTTTTGGCTTCCAAGAAAGTTCACACTCGCTCTCATCCAAAACCAGAACCCGCGTTAGTGGTAGATAACCCTGAAAAGTTGCTCAGGCGAAAGATCTTAGCTCCCGTTTCAGTGAGTCATATTCCCCTTCATAAGTTTCCTTTCTTTTCATAGAAACCGACTACCTCTCAAAACCTTGACCTCTATAATTTTCCACAGTGAAGTTTGGTTAGAACACGGTCTGACAGTTTTGTGACTGAAATCATCTTTGACCCAATTGTGTTGCAAACTCGAACCCCCGAAGTTTTGTCTCCCATGACTAAACCGCAGATCACTCTCTCAGTACTATCCAGTCCCTCTTCGTCCTCGTCTTCAGCTGCTACCTCGCCGATCATCCAGGTTGGTGTCCCACCTCCTCCACCCATCATGGCAGCACGATACGCTCCTTTGGTGTTGGTTGTGCCACTACATGCCATGCCCCAAGACTATCAAACTAGACTTCCACAGTTCGATGCAACAGGACCTTTAAACGCCCAACAACATGTTGACAAAATGAATGACTATTTTGACCTGCAAGAAGTTGATGAGGCTGACGTTCAAATGAGATTGTTTGCCCAAAGTTTGACAGGAGAGGTCAAGAAATGGTTCAAAGATTTACCTGCCACCTCAGTTCCTGATCTTGTCGCTTTTCAAAGGAGTTTTCTTGATAGATGGGAGGTAAAGAAAAACCCTCTCCAGATATTGTTAGAATATGACAATATAAGAAGAAATCAAGGTGAGACGGTACAAGATTATTGCACCCGTTTTAATAACCTGTACAACGCAATTCTAGCTGAAATCAAACCTCCACAGGGCCTAGCGTTGATAAAATTCCCTGATGATTTTGATGCTGATATGTCATACCAATTAAAAGAAAGAAATTATACCACCTTGGCAGACATGCATAAAATTGCTATAAGTGTGGAGGCCAATCTGTTGGCAAAAAGGGCACGCCAAAGGTCAGAAAGGAGAGTCACAATTAAAGAAGAACCTTCTACGTCAAACACAGATTCCAAATTGGATTCTTTGACCAGAGCAGTGGAAATAATGATGGAAAGACTTACTGTTTCAGACATAAATCCTCCAATAGAAAACCCACCAGCTCCCCAGGTTCGGAATCCCAAATTCAGGAGAAACCCTCCTCAAATCAGACAGAGAGATCCTAGGGATCAAAGAGAGCAGAGGGGCCCAGAATAGCAGATCAGACCACCCCTGCAAGAAAACTATGTTGATGAAGGAGGGGAAGTGATTGAGGAATTGGAGGACACTCACATCAACCTCATGGGCATTCATGACAATGAAGCTATTTTCCTTACCCAAGAAGAGCAGGAACTCTTTCTTCTCAATCAAACTAAAGTAAGTGAAGAAGTTGAAGATGCAAAACAACAGGCCTTTGAAAATGCTATTTTGGAGGTACACCGTCAGTACAATCTACAGAGTAAGAAGACAGAAGGGAATTCCCCAAAAAAGACGACTGAAACACAGAAGGTGGTCGAGACTAAGAAGACCCCTGAGCCATCTGTCGAGAATGCTACTGCTAAGAAGATCCCTGAGAAGAGTAATGTCAATGCTCCCGTGAAGAAAAAACTCACCATTCTGAAAAGGCCATCACAGCCCGAGGTTTCACCTATTAATCCCCCGAGTACTTCTGAGCCGAAGAATATGGTGGACAAACCAGACCTGATGAGCCAAGGCAGAGCTCCTACACCCTTTAGCCTTGAGGGGGAATTAGCAAAAATAAAAATTCCCATCCCACTTACAGAGTTGATGAACAGTGGCGGTTATCGTTCACAGGTGATTAAAGCACTGGCCATTGAACCTGACATAAGCACGAAGGCCTTAACCATTGGATCAGAAAGTCACTCAGACACTATGAACCTTACTGATGATAGACCCAAGATTCTTTTCGGACCTGAAGTAGATGGTCAAGATGATACTGGTGAGGTCGCTCCTTTTTACATCAATCTGAACATACACGACTTGATCTTGCATAATGCTATGCTGGATTCGGGTGCCTCCCATAATATGATGCCTAAAGCAGTAATGGAAAAACTGGGACTGGAGGTCACCAAACCATACAAGGATTTACACTCATTTGACTCCAACAAAGTTAAATGTATTGGTTTGATCAAGGACCTATGCATCACCTTAGTTCAGATTCCTACGAAGAGCATGGTAATGGATGTGGTGGTTGCAGACATCCCGCCGAAGTATGGAATGTTGCTATCTCGGTCTTGGGGGGCGAAGTTGAAAGGAACCCTACAGCTGGATATGTCTTATGCCACTATCCCAGTGTTTGGGCAACATAGGAGGCTATACAGAGAAACATTGATGAAGTACATGGTCAGTAGCCAAGAAAAACCGCACATCTATCCCCTCTACTCTGCACATTCCGATTTAGATTCGTTCATCTTGTACAATGATGGGGACATGGAAGAGAAAGATACTCAGCTGATGGAAGACACATCTAGTCAAGATGAAGGCCTAGAAAGCATTGAGGTAGCAAAGATGAAGAACGTAATAACTGAAGATTTACCCGCTGATTTCTGGAGTATGGATTTTGATGGAGCCGTGAGAAAAGAAGGAGTTGGAGTAGGAGTCTGGTTGCACAATCACAGAAACAGGTACTCGGAAAATCATTCTTACAAATTAAATTTCCAGTGCACTAACAATATTTCCGAGTATGAAGCCTTGATGCTCGGTCTGAAGCTTTTGAAAAAGGTTGGTGCTAAACAGATTATGGTAAGAGGTGATTCTGAGTTGATAATAAAGCAAATTAAAGGTGAGTATGCCGCGAAACACCCTCGTCTTAGAGCTTATAGGAATGTTGTTCTTGATGCCTTGAGGTGTTTTACTGAAGTTGACTTGCAGGTAATGTCGAGGGGACAGAATATTCTGGCCGATGGATTGGCTACGTCAGTAGCCACCTGTAAGATTCCTTTTCCCCCGACTCGCCCATATACTATTGAGGTGAAATGCAGACCGACAGTTCCCGACAATATCAGGTACTGGAAAGTGTTTGGTAATGATGATCAGATCGAAGACTTTCTGCAATGTAAAAACAAATTTGAATGTACAAATATAGATTTAGAGAACGAATATGAAAATGTAAATAATTCTGATTTTGAAATTGATAGTATAAATACCATAGATTCAGGAGAAGTAGGCGATGACGAATTGGGTACTGACGTTTTACAGTTGAAAAGAAATGTTTTTCCTAGAGGTCTTGTTCCTTTAGAAGACTTGTTTGACAATGACGACGTAGCCAAAAAACCAAAAATAGAAGCCCATGGTCAAGAAGTAGAAGACTGTAATATAGGGACTGAAGAGAAACCCAGGATGGTCAAACTGTCCAAATCATTACCCCCAGAACAAAAACTCAAATATATTGAGCTGTTCAAAGAATATTCGGATGGCTTTGCCTGGGGCTATGAAGATTTGAAAGCCTATGATACCAGCATCATACAGCATAGGATTCCAATAAAAGAAGACCAAAAACCGTTTAGGCAGAAACTTAGGAGGATAAATCCCAAGTTGCTCCCTCTGATAGAGAAGGAAATCAAGAAAATGTACGATGCCAAGATCATAGTTATGTTACGTTTCTCCAAGTGGGTCTCTAATTTGGTCCCTACATGTAAGAAAACCGGGGAAATCAGACTCTGCATAGATTTCCGAAATCTTAATAAAGTATCCCTGAAGGATAATTACCCCTTGCCGAAAATGGACCACATCCTGCAAAGGGTTGTCGGGTCCAGTCGGATATCTCTGTTGGATGGTTTCTCATGCTACAACCAGCTCCTAGTTCACCCAGACGACCAAGACAAAACTGCTTTCACCACACCATGGGGCACTTTCATGTATGTGAAGATGCCTTTTGGTCTGATGAACGCAGGAGCCACATTCCAGAGGGCAATGGATATCACCTTCATGGAAGAGTCGGGTAAATTTATTGTCGTCTATTTAGATGATGTAACTGTGTTTTCTCAATCTGATGACGAACACCTAAGGCACCTCAGACGAGTTTTCGAGAAATGCAGGAGGTTTGGGATTTCTTTAAATCCTAAGAAGAGTCTTTTTGGGTTAGAAGAAAGCAAACTGCTGGGACATATCATCTCAAAAGAAGGAATCAAAATAGACCCCAGGAGAATCGAGGCCATACTAAAATTAGAACACCCAAGAAACCTCAAAGAATTACAGTCTTTTATCGGAAGAATTAACTTTCTACAAAGATTCATTCCTAATCCGTCCGAGCTCCTTAGAAACATTACAAACATGCTTAAAAATATGTAAAAATAAAGTGGGACTCAGAGTCTAGACAGTCCTTCGAACAAGTCAAACAGGCACTCACAGAAGCCCCAGTTTTGATTAGTCCTGATTTTACTAAAGATTTCTATCTCTTTTCTTTCGCATCCGAACATACTATAGAAGCGGTATTACTGCAAAAGAACAATGAAGGGTATGAACAACCCATAGCTTTCTTTAGAAAATAATTAAGAGATGCTGCTCTGAATTACAAGATCATGGAGAAGCAAGATTTTGCTTTTGTAAAAGCCATAAAAGACTTTAGGGTCTACATTCTTCATTCCCACACCATAGCATATGTTCCGAACGTTGTAGTAAAAGACATTTTGACACAGGACAACCCTGATGGAAGAAGGGGCAAATGGATTGCTGCCATTTTAGAATACAATATAGAGATTAATCCCACCAAACTAATTAAAGGTCAAGGCCTTGCTAAATTAATGGTTGAATCTAACTTCCATCCTCTTGACATAAATTTTCTAGATGTGGCAGGTGAACAGGGCGAGATGGTGACTCCAAACGTGAGAGAGGTATTTCTAAACTCTCCATGGTACGCAAACCTTATTTTCATTTTGAAAAATTTACAAGCTCCCCCTGGTTTGACTAAGACTAAAGATAGATTTTTGAAGTTGAAAGCTTTGAAATTATGTATTCTCGAAGGCAATTTGTATTGGAAAGATCTTGCAGGCATTTTGTTAAATGTTTTATTAAAATATGAAGCTGATAAAGTGTTGCAAGAGTTTCATGCAGGAGAATGTGGGGGCCATTTGAACTGGAAGGTCACAGCCAACAAAATACTCAGAGATGGATTCTATTGGCCCACCCTATTCACCAATGTGCATCAGAAGGTAACAGCATGTCACCAGTGTCAACTGTTTGAAGGAAAAAGGAAACTCCTTCCTCTACCTTTGAAACCGATCTCAGTTGAGGTCCCTTTCCAGCAATGGGAGCTCGATTTCATTGGAGAAATACATCCCCCTTCTTCAGGCTAACACAGGTGGATTCTTACTGCCACCGATTATTTTACCAAATGGATCGAGGTAGTACCAAGTAGGCAAGCCACTGACTCTGTTATTATCAAATTCCTTGAAAATAATATTTTGTCTCGTTTTGGTTGTCCTAGAAAGATTATAACTGACAATGCAGCTGCCTTTCGGTCGAAGAAACTCATAGATTTATGGAACCAGTATCACATTGGTTTGGGGCATTCCACAACCTACTACCCTCAGGGGAATGGGTTGGCAGAATCTTCAAACAAAACTTTGGTAAATATCATCAAGAAAACATTGCAGGAAAAAAAGAAATCATGGCACAATAAGTTGGTGTTTGCTTTATGGGCTGACAGGCTGACCACCAAAAGGTCAATTAGTATGTCACCATACCAGCTGGTCTATGGTACAGAGGTAGTTTTCCCAACTTCTTTAGGAGTCCCTGTCATAAAGTTGCTTCAAGAGGTACAAGCTGAGCCAAATGACTCACAGAGAAGGATCAACTAGATGATCCAATTGCAGCATACTAGAGAAGAGGTTTTCAACAAGACTCAGGTAGTCCAAGGAAACATCAAGAAAATCTTTGACAAACGAACCAAGGAAGATAATTTCGAGTTAGGAGATTTGGTGCTAAAATGGGATGCCAGAAATGAAGACAAGGGAAAGCATGGAAAATTTGACAATCTGTGGACAGGTCCATACATGATCTAGGATTTCAGGGGAGACAATGTTTTCTTGCTAAATAACGCTGATGGGTTAGATCTGCCAAGAGCACCTGTGAATGGCAGAATGTTGAAACATTATGTCCCACCTCAGTAGAGATCTTTCATTCTCCATTGTATATACCATCTTTATTTTTATGTTTCACCTGCATTTTCTGAGTGAGGAAACATTAGTCAGTTGGTTGAAGCCCGAAGAGAAGGCCCTAAGCTGTTGACCATTGTTTCTCCAATTTTTGAGAATAAAACCAACGAAGGCTGTCAGACAGAAATTTTCAGAACGAAAGGAACCAGGATTCTTGGCACTTCACAGGGAAAGTACCATCCCCAGGTGGAGCCCCTGTTATCACCCCATAAGTTATGGGAATCAACTGGTGACTGGGATATTATCTGTCTCTAGTATTTTTGTTGACAAATGATTTTTCATTCTGCAAATAATTTGAAAAGAAAAAAGAAAAGAAAAAAGAAAAAAGAAAAGGAAAAAGAAAAGAAAAGAAAAATAAAAAGAGGGCATAAAAGAATTGAAATAAAACCCCCATGCAATAATAGTAACTTGGTCATACCTTTCAAGCATGGCCAAGTTATTTTTAAATTTAATGTTGATAGGGTAGTGAATGATTTGGCTAAACAGTTTAATCTTAGCCAAAGTG
>ML798140.1:112567-126758 GCA_009831015.1 Picea engelmannii
TAAACTAAAACTTTAAAGTTAAAATAAAAAACAAAAAATTCAAAAATATATATTTTAAAAACAATATTTAAATGAAAACAAAACAATTTTAATAAAATCAATAACAGAGTAATAAGAAGAAAATTTTAAAACCAATTTTAAAATAAACTTCTAAACAAATTTTGAAAAATAAAAAAGCCAAAAAATAATAATAATAATAATGAAAAACAATTTTACAATACAAAACCTATCAATTTTAATTGAAACTAAAGTAAAAAAAATAAAAAATAAACAAATTTAATGACATTTAAAACAAACAAAAATAAAATACAATTCTACAATTGATATATCATAAAATTTTAATTACCCCAGATGGGGTGCCACATCAAACAGACTGGCCACGCGGTGGAGAGCTTGGAAGAGCCTTAAATACAAGCCATCGGCTCCCATCTCCTCACCATTAAGATGGGACCAAGCCCGAGCAGCCAATCCCATGGGAAGAGGCCTCTCACACGCGTGAAAAGGACGCACGCACAGGACACTAGGGGGATAGCCTTAATGGCTAATCCTCTCACGATCACCCTCACGTTTATCAGTGGTTCTGGACGGGATACAATGCATTTTGAATTCGAACAGTCGAAGTCTGAAATTTATGAGCGCTGGTGCTAAGCTAGCCACCGAGTTGGCGTTCTGGTTATAGTTCTGATCATACACATGACGAGGGAAAGAGGCCAGCCTCGCAGAGGCACAACGTGGTATGCATTTGATGCTCGCAGGAAGAGACAACATAAATTTGAGAGGGCGTTGTCCATAGCTCAGACGCAAAGAACCCACAAGACCAGAAATCCTAGGACGCCTCCCATGGTCTATGTGGAGGAGAATATTGTTCTGGAAGAACACATCCAAGTTCCTTCGAAACATCTCCTCTTCACTATTCCTGATAATTGGAATCCACCAACCTACTTTCCGGGCGAAGCCAAGCCACGAGCCGCAGAGATGCTGCACAGTCACAAGGAAGACGACCCAACAGAGGAACCCACCACTTTCTATGTCGAAGAAGAAATCCTGGATGATGTGCATGCGATGACGACTTCAGCAGAAGGTAATTCTCAAGGGAAGCGAACCACCAGGAAGCTCAACGAGGAAAACAAGACTGGAGAAACGTGTTGAAATAATGTAACTACAAAGTGTATTCTTATTATTATTTGATATATTATTAATTGGATCAATCCCCATTGTGGATTGATCATGTCGGCTATTGTAAAAGGACCAAATCCCCTTTTGTGGATTGGTCATAATGTAATTGTAAAAGGAAAAAGAAGAAGTCGACCCCAGAATATATCAAGAGGCCCCAAAATATAATAAAGGTGGTTATAACCACCCATATTAAGAGGTCAGCTCTACCAGTGAAGAGACACTTCACACATTCCAGATTAGTATAAATAAGGAGGCTAGCGCCTCACTTAGACACACAACTCACTTGCTCATTGAGAGACAAGTTTCAGAACTACAGTTGGAGAAGAAAGAGAGAGAGTGGTGCGTCTTTGGGAGAGGATATTCTATATTAGCTTAAGTTATCTCTTGGCATTGTATTGGCTATCTATAATAAGGAAGTTTTGTTGGGTTTTCTTCCCCTAGAGGGTTTCCCAGGATAAATGTTGTTTTTCTTGTGATTGTGTATTTATCACTGATATTGTCTTATGTTGTTGTTATCTATTGAAATGAAAAGAACTATAATAATGGCTTAAACATTAACATGGTATCAGAGCCAAGCTGAAGAAAGCATCTTTCACAAGAGTGAAAAACGTCACTATTGTCGTACATGCAGATTATGGATTTTTGATGGTGAATATTTTTAGCCCTAAAACCACCTAGAAAAGTGCACCCTCCCCCAAGGATTACTTTGGCACTCTCAACACACATTTTTCAGTGGCTAGATCTCCCGGAAAGTGAAACCCTAGTTTCACAAAGTACCAGAGGTACCAGAAAACCGGTGTACCAGAAGTACCAAAAGTACAAGAGTACCAGAGTACCAAAAAACTAGAAGCACCAGTCTAGAAATCCGCAGATCAAGTTTGGAGGAGAAAAATTAGATCCAAACACACCAGGCTACCTGCCTCAGCCAATCACACCTCCTGGTAAGTTTAGAATTTGATTTTGAGCATTTTCATTTTTTGATCATTTTCCTAGCTCCAGGTAAAAGATGTCTGCAAGCACTAAGCTTGTTGACAAGCTGGAAGGTGTGGAAAACTTTCATGCCTGGAAGTATAGCATTGGACTCGTTCTTAAAGAGAATGACCTAGCAAAATTCGTCAAAGGAGAAATTCTAGAACACGACAATGCTGCAGAAAAAGCCAAGCATCAAAAGGACACAATCAGGGCCAAAAGAATCATTGCAGATTCAATCAAAGACCACCTGATTCCTTGTGTGTCATCTAAGAAGACTCCAAAATAAATGTTTGATGCCTTGACCAGACTGTATGAAGGAAAGAACATAAACTGGAAGATGAATCTAAAAATTCAACTGAAGAATACAAGGATGCAGAAAGGAGAAACAATTCAGGAATATTTCTCTAGAATCTCAGAATTCAAAGAACAGTTAGAAGTGATTGGAGATACCATAGACGAATACGAACTCATAATGACGGCCCTAAATGGTCTCACAAGACCTTGGGATGCATTCATCCAAACGATATGTGCCAGAACGGAGAAACTGAAGTTTGATAGTCTATGGGAAGAATGCATCCAAGAAGAAACAAGAGTAGCTAACCATGAATCGCAACTGGCAAGATATGATGATCAAGACCTAGCTACTCACACCAAAAGAGGAAGGAAGAAACCCTACTTCCAAAAGGAGACTCATAAAGAGCCTCAACCATCAAACAAATTCAATAATAAAGAATCTCATCCAAGGAGATTTCAGAAGAAAGGACAACGAAGGGAAATAGATTACTCATCTGTACAATGCTACCATTGTGATAAGATGGGACACATTGCGAAATTTTGTCCATCCAAACAAGAAGAATACAAGAGAAAACATAAGAGGCACCATGCCCATGTAGTCGAAGATGAAGAGCCACCTACAAAGATGATAAGAGAGCAGATCAAAGACCATGTCTTAATCTTGACCCTATTAGGATCTGTAACACTTGGAGAGGACACTTGGCTCATTAATAGTGGTGCATCCAAGCACATGACAGGACAAAGAGACATTCTCTCTTGTATCTCAGAAAAGAAGTTTTCTCAGAAAGTGACACTTGGAGATGATTACCAATATCCCATCAAGGGAGTGGGAGAATAAAACTACAAAATAAATTCATGGAATTCACTAAAGATGAAGGATGTACTATATGTACCAGGTTTGACTAAGAACCTACTCTCCATTTCATCTGTAAAAAATAAAGGCTTCAAAATTGCCTTTATAGATGGAGAAGTTCTTATGTGGACTAAAGGAGAAACCTTAAATGAAGCAATTATCATTGGAAGTGAAGAAAATGGCTTGTATAAACTAAAGGATCACTCAGAGGCTGTCATGACCCACACCATTGAAAACTCATGTGAACTTTGGCATAGAATATTAGCTCACATCAACTATAAGGCACTACCATACACATGCAAGGTGGTCATAGGTTTACCAGAACTCAAGGTTGACCATGAAGGCATATGAAATGGATGTGCACAAGGGAATAACATCAAGAACCCTTTTCCGAAGAGAGACAACAAAGCAGAAGGATTCCTAGAGCTCATTCATTCAGATGTATGTGGCCCAATGCCATCGTCCTCCGTTAGTGGGTATGTATATTATGTATCATTTCTTGATGATTATTCTCGTAAGACCTAGGTATATTTTCTTAAATCTAAAGATGAAGTGTTCATCAATTTCAAGGAATTCAAATCCTTGATAGAGAATCTTTCTGAAAGAAAGATTAATATACTCAAGTCAGATAATGGAGGATAATATACCTCAAAATATTTTGTGAACTTCTGCAAAGATGTTGGGATCAAGAGGGAACTCACTACTCCCTATAATCCCCAACAAAACGGTGTAGTTGAATGAAAGAACAGAATGATAATGGAAGTTGTGAAGACTATGATCCATGATCAAGATCTTCCTATGTGTTTATAGGCAGAAGCAGCAATGGAAGCTGTATATGTGCAGAACCGATTGTCCCATAGTGCGCTTGGTCTCAAGACCCCGGAAGAGATGTTCACCGGAAAGAAGCCAGAGGTAAGCCATCTCAAAATATTTGGCTTCCCAGTATTTATTCATATATCGAAAGAGAAGAGAAACAAGTTGGAACCTTCAGGAAATAAGGGAATATTTGTGGGATACTGTGAGGTCTCCAAGGCCTTCATAATCTATATACCAGGTCATCATCACATTGAGATTAGCATGGATGTGACCTTTGATGAAGATGCAACGCTCAATAAATCAAGAAGATGCCAGCTTGAAGAAGTATATGAAGAGGAACCTGTAATCCCCAGAACTACAATGAGGGAGGTTCCCATAGCCGCAGAACCAGTGAGGAAAGTCATAACTTCCCCTGATGAGGAAAATCTAGAAGACCATGATATATTAGAAGTTCAAGAACCTCCTTAGATGATGATCCTCCATAAAAGAAATCCATCTTGGGCTAGAGAGCTTATTCAAGATGGAGAGAAGTATGGTGTTCCTGAAGGAACTACGAGGCAGGTGAAAAGACAAAAGCCATTCTCCAATTATACGGCTTTGATGTGTGATCTTCTAGAGGAGGAGCCTACCTGCTTTGAAGAAGCCATTCAGAGGAAAGAATGGGCAGATGCCATGACAGAGGAATACCAATCCATAATAAAGAATGAATTGTGGGAAATAGTTCCCAGACTGAAGAGTAAAGATGTGGTATCCTCCAAATGGCTCTTCAAAATAAAACATATTGCTGATGCAAGTATTGAGAAGTATAAAGCAAGATTTGTCTCTTGTGGATTTTCTCAAAAGGAAGGTATTGACTATGAAGAGACATTCTCTCTTGTAGCCAGATACACTTCAATTAGAACCATCATAGCTCTTGTAGCTAAGATGAAGTGGAAGTTACACCAGATGGACGTGAAGACATATTTCCTAAATGGTGTCAACGAAGAGGAAGTGTATATAGAGCAACCTTAAGGATTTGAAGTTGAAAATAGGAAGTCTCATGTCTGCAAATTGAAGAAAGCCTTACATGGATTGAAGCAAGCTCCTAGAGCTTGGTATGGCCAGATAGACAGTTTCCTGATGAGCTTGGGCTTTACCAAGAGTAAAGTAGATTCTAACCTCTACTTCAAGGTTATGAACGATGAACCAATGATACTATTTCTATATGTGAATAACTTATTCTTAACTGGAGAAGAAAATCTCATCACCGAATGTAAGAAGAGACTCGCTTTAGAATTTGAGATGAAAGACCTTTGCCTAATGCATTATTTATTAGGTCTTGAGGTATGGCAAAGTCCAGAGAGGATCTTCCTTAACCAAGGGAAGTATGCAGTAGAAATCCTGAAGAGATTCGTCATGTTGGAATGCAAGTCCATGAATACACCCATGGAAGTGAAGCTGAAGATGTTGGTCGACACTTCATCATAATTGATTGATGCCACACTGTACAGACAGATTATTGGATCCCTGATGTACCTGACAAACACTAGACCAAACATTTGTTTTGTGATGAACACCTTGAGTCAGTTTCTGGTAGAACCCAGACTTGTTCACCTAGTGGTTGCAAAACATGTGATGAGGTACCTTAAGGGTACAATAGATTGTGGTCTCAACTATGATGGAGATCATGATTTCACATTGAGTGGATATACTGATGCAGATTGGGCAGGAAGTGTTTCTGACAGGAAAAGCACTTTAGGATGTTGTTTCAGTTTGGGATCAGCCATGATCTCATGGCAGAGTAGGAAGTAATCCAACATTGCTCTTAGCACAGCGGAAGCAGAATACATTGTTGCATGTTATGCCAGTTGTGAAGCTATATGGCTTCGAAAGTTGTTGACCGACCTATTTGACCTAGAGATGGAAGAAACCATGATCCTATGTGACAACCAGAGCTACATAAAGATGACAGAGAATCATGTATTCCATGACAGGTCGAAGCACATAGAGATTCGATATCATTACATCCGTGACATGGTGCAGAGAGAAGCCTTAAAGCTCCAGTACGTTAGCATGGATGAACAGGTTGTTGATGTGTTGACCAAGCCTCTATCTTGTGTAAAGTTTGAGCACTTTCGAGATAATCTTGGTATAGTCCGAAAGGACCTTCCTCGAAAGGGGGAGTAGTTGTTGTGATAAGACATCTCTTGCTTCCAGCTTAAGTGTTGTGACGTAAAGCAAGATGATGTGATGAGACTAGAATTGTGCTTCTGGCTTAACAGCTACGACGTAAAGCCGGTCTAGTATCCTGCTTCCAGCTTGATTTCTGTGACGTAAAGCAAGATGAGTATCTTGCTTCAAGCTTTATTGCTATGACGTAAAGCAAGACAAAGAGATGAGACTAGTAATGTGCTTTCGGCTTGACAGTTGTGACGTAAATCCAATCTAGTATCTTGCTTCCAACCTGATGGTTGTGACGTAAAGCAAGATGATGTGATGAGACTAGTACTGTGCTTCCGGCTTGACAGCTGTGACGTAAATCCAATCTAGTATCTTTCTTCTAGCTTAAGTGTTGTGACGTAAAGAAAAACGTTGACATGAGACTAGTACTATGCTTCCAGCTTGAGAAGCTGTGACGTAAAGCCAATCTAGTATCTTGCTTCCAGCTTGATTGTTGTGATGTAAAGCAAGACGAGTACTAAGCTTCCAGCTTGACAGTTGTGATGTAAAGCCATTCATGTATTATAATGATCCAGCCTCGTGCTGTGATGATGATGATGTATCAGTTTTATACTAATACATATTGATGCAAATGATGATTGCATTCCTTTGAGAATAACGATATTTCCAATGAAAAAAACTTTCGATGATTTATAGATACGCCAGTCAATGTTCCAAGATGATATTGATGATGATGTCCTCTCACCCACTTGATGTTGTTGATGATGTTGTCCTCTCTGTCTCGCGTGATGTTGTTGAAGAATACCCTTCTTGTTAAGGGGGAGTGCTGAAATAATGTAACTGCAAAGTGTATTCTTATTATTATTTGATATATTATTCATTGGATCAATCCCCATTGTGGATTGATCATGTCGGCTATTGTAAAAGGACCAAATCCCCTTTTGTGGATTGGTCATAATGTAATTGTAAAAGGAAAAAGAAGAAGTCGGCCCTAGAATATATCAAGAGGCCCCGAAATATAATACAGGTGGTTATAACCACCCAAATTAAGAAGTCAGCCCTGTGAGTGAAGAGACACTTCACACGTGCCAAATTAGTATAAATAAGGAGGCTAGTGCCTCACTTAGACACACAACTCACTTGCTCATTGAGAGACAAGTTTCAGAACTGTAGTTGGAGAAGAAAGAGAGAGAGTGGCGCATCTTTGGAAGAGGATCTTTTGTATTAGCTTAATTTATCTCTTGTCATTGTATTGGCTATCTATAATAAGGAGGTTTTGCTGGGTTTTCTTCCCCTAGAGGGTTTCCCAAGATAAATGTTGTGTCTCTTCTGATTGTGTATTTCTCAGTGTTCTTGTCTTATGTTGTTGTTATCTATTGAAATGCAAAGAACTATAATAATGGCTTAAACATTAACAAAATGGATGATAGTTGGGTAAGGGAGGGTGGCAGGGCTTCGGAGCCACGTCCCCTCTCTTTCATGCAGGAAGTACGGCATGTCCAACCTCCATTCCTCCACCCGGAACACCTGGAGCTAATATTTGAAACGAGAAGCTTGGTGGAAGACCAAATCCAACGTGCCCTCCAAATCAACCAGCGCCTCGACATGTTGTATGATGCCTATTCCAACACGTCACCAGGATGACAATGCCCAATGTGTGCACAACCCTTCGTGCTCCCAGCCAGAGTGGGAAAGAATGAAGGAGATGTTGAAACCACCAGATAATTGCTACTGTGAATGTCTCTGGTTAGAGGTTTTGTTTTGTTTTGAACCAGGGCTCTAGCTCTGTTAAAATTTCAATATGCTGTCAGTAGTACACTAAGGAAACATTTTCAGACTAGTGGTCGCCATACGTCCTAGTTTCCTTTGGGCAAGACAGATGGCAGGCCGATTTTTGAAACAGGTTGCATAGGAAGCCAATTGTCTCGATTTTCGTTTTTAGGCGGCACAGTTGGCATTCCAAATGATATTGTAAGCCTGCACTTTTAATACAATAGGATCCTCCTTTTTACTTAAAAAAAAAACATAAAATTTTAATTAAATTAAAACCAAAAAAATAATTAAAAAAATTACAAACCTACATATTATTGGGGTGTCATGGGCGGATATGTCTGGCATTGCCCCAACCCCCGCAAGCTAAGGCATGGCCCCACGATGGCAAGACTTAGCCCATGGGGGATGGGGTGATGTCGGGAATCACCCCAGCCCCCATGGGCTAAGCCCTAGTCCCCCGACATCACCCCAGGCCCCATGGCCCTGGTCCCCTAACATCACCCCAACCCCCATGGGCTAATCCCTGGTCCCCACAACCCCCATGGGATAAGCCCTGGTCCTGTGGGGACCAAAGATTAGCCTGTGGAGGCTGGGGTGATGCTCGACATCACCCCCAATGGCCTCCCATCAACGGTGCATATTTTGTTTTTAATTTGTTTATTTTTTTATAAAATTTTACATATTTTTATGTTTTTTAATAAAAAAATTATTTTATTTTTTTCTGTAATTTTCTGTTTTTTTTTTAAGTTTTTGTTTTTTTATTTTTTATTTTTTATTTTTTATTTGGTATTAAATTTTGTAGTTTAGGTGTTTTAATTTGGTCATTTTAATATATATTTTTAATTGTTTTTTGTGTTTTTAAAACCTTTTTAAAGTTTTTAGGCCATAAATTTGTTTTTTTGCCATTTTTTTTTTCTAGTTTTAGCTTAGTTTATATATTTGTTTTATTTTTTGGTTTTTTTCCTCTTTAGTTTTTTAAGTTTTACTTTAATTTTTTTTATTATCTGAATTTGATTTTTTATTTTTATTTTATTTTTAATTTCAATTCTTTTATTTTTTTTTCAGATTTTAATTTATCAAAATAAAAATTGAATTATATTTTTTTGCTAAATATTAAAAAATAGTGTTATTTAACTACAATTGTTTTCTATGTATTGAAGTAAAGAGAAACAATGTGTTAAAAATGGTGTTTTCCACTATATTTTAAAAGTATGGAACAATAAATTAATTAAGGAGACACAATTATATGAAAAATCGTAACTTCAAAAGAATAAATGGTAAAAAATATTTTTAAGATTGAAAGAAGTAGGGAAAAATGACTAAAAACGTCATTGAATAAAAATAAAATAAAATACCCTCGGATGGGGTGTTACTGGGACACACCTAGCAAGCAGAGGAGGTCAGCACCAGCCCACGAGGCATGGAGCCACGTGACGGGCTCGTGCCACCGCCCACCACCCCCCTCCAGCATTAGTTCGATCCTTACCCGACGTAAATGCACATTTATGCACTTCCCCTCTTCTTACGAGCGCCTTAGCATGGCTCTACCATAGATGGACTTCTCTCGACTCTACTCGAAGGTCGAAGGGCTCCTCCCTTCGCGGTCATGGACTGATACGATTTTCTTCCTACTACTCTTGGCTAGCCTTACCTGTCTCCACGCCCTTCACTTCAGCCTGCTGCACCGTGCTTCTTCGAACGGCCAAATGCCACACCCAAGAGGGAGGCCGAGGTGAGGTTCCCCATGGAAACCCCGCAGGCCCTCACTCTCGCCTCCCGACTCACCTTCCATATGCTCATCCCCTCCCATCCAGCCCAAACCCTCCCCTCCACCCCCTCCAGTTCCGTTGGTGTCGCAGTTGCACTCTTTGGAAATTATCCCACGGACGATGGACGCACCCTCGCGTCTCTGTATCGCCTCCACCCTGCCTGAACCAGACCCTACGCCAGTCTCTGATCTCCCAAGAAGCTCTTGCGGCGCGCCCACTCCTCCCCGTAGGCCAGGGAACTCTGAACACCAGCCATCTGACTCCTACAATGGAGTGCAGCTCCAAGAAAGCTTAGACATTATCTATGGATTGGTGTTTGAACTTCGACAGGGGCTGGAGGACCTCCACTTCCGCTTGCAGTCTACAGATGACAAGTTAACGACCCTTCTTCAGCTCCTTGCCTCTATGTGTGAGGCCTTCCCCTCTTACCCGGTTGGAGCGACCTCAGAGGAGATGCCTCGAACAGCAGACGATGGTGGAGACGCCAAGGAACAGCGCTCAGTGGAGAAGGGGCTGGAGAAAACTGGGTGCAGGACAACGGAGGTAACTCGGCAAGTCAATAGCTGCATGATACGATGACAGATGCCGAGGGAGCTGTGAACAAGGTGACAGGCGAGGTGTTATGGGCAACGGAGGTGACGTATGTCGAGGAGGAACCTTGGCCAGGGGACCTCCATGCCACGTGGCCGGGCTACTTGCCAGGTGTTTAAGCTTGCAATTTTATGTGCAGTTATGGTAGTTTATGTTAGTTTCAATGGGGGAACAGTTTACCTAAAACTTTTCTTTCTTAGTTATAGAACTACTTTGCTTAACTCTTATGCTGGCTGGACTGGTTTCCCCTCTGTTGGGGTAGTCCAGTAATTACAGTATGACTATGGATGTAATCTAGAACTCCAATATGGTTTTGGAAGGTCTTTAATATACAATATTTCTTACTTAAAAAAAAATAAAAAAAAATTGAAAATAGATGAAAAATAAGCATTTAAAAAAAATGTGGAAACATTGTGGATTGAAAAATTTTAAATATCGAAAAACCACCTAAAAAGGGGTAGCACCATTTTTAAAAACGGGGTAAAAAATTGGACCAAAAAAAAAAATGAGATCTCTGTAGAGTTCTCTTTAAGTTGGTAACTATGTTAAATAAAGTCCATGAGATATCAAACAATAGTTTTATGAAATATATGGCAAGGTTTACTCCAAAACTTTGACCATTTCCAGTGTATGAAACAACAATAAGAATGTAATATCAAACCTTTGAAGCAGGTCATTCCACTAGAAACCCATCAATTCATTTAATGAGAAGGTTATAACCATTAAATTGTCAAACATTGCTCAGATATTGATTGTCAAACCAAGTGGTTAAGGTCTTTTCACCACGTGTGAGTGCAAGTAAGCTTAAAATCCTCACATCTTCCATATCAATAGTGGATGGTGAAAGAAGATAGGAATCATCATCAGTTAAGAATAATGCAAATATAAATCACCATCAGTTAATCATCTTAGAACATCAATAGATAATTATCTTAGAAAAACAACTAAAAAATCCGCTTAAGCATAAACGGTCTGTCATCATGCTGCGAATTTAAGAAACTGCTAAAGAATTCAAAGGAAAAAGAGAAACTAAATGAGAAGTCCCCCATCCTAATTTGAACATAAATTATATTTTATCTAACACATCCACATCAATTATACATTATCCTCTGTTGTAGAATTCAAAGGAAAAAGAGAAGCAAAATATGAAGTTCTTGATCCTAATTTAAATATAAATTATATATTATCTAGCACATCCACATCAATTATATATTATCCTCACTCACGGGTGGATCTACATACATTGACAAATTCAGAGACAGAGCAAACCATAGATGAAGAAAACATCAAACAATATGCCGGAGAACACCATAGGGTATTAGTACCTGACTTAGTATTAAATAGAATACAAGGTTAGTATTAAATAGAATACAAGGTTACATAATGGATCCAACGAATATCTGAGAAACAGTAAACCAAAATAGAACTGAATGTAAACTAAAGTCTAACTATGACTGAACTAGACAACTAGCTGACAAGAAGACAAACATAATAAATACAGGGAGATTACTCCTAACATACATCACCTAGTATTTCTACTCTTAGGTTTATTAAAGGGACATATCAAAATTCACTGGGGGGTCTACATAAATTACCTTCTCTTTTAGATTTTTAAGCAAAAATGTCAAATTGTTATCATAAATGTTCAAGAAAAAGCCGTAGTCTAAACGTTCTACGAAATGATGATTTTTTCCGGGGACATTTGCCCAAACTCCGGCTAGAAATTGTTAGATCCACAGATTTGAGTGATTATTTATGTACAATCCCAGTGCCGCGAGGGTTTTTTAGTATGATGAATCCATTTTTGCATTCAAAAATGGATTTTGATAAAAAAAAAAAAAAAAAATCGCAAAAATTTATATCGTTTGATTCCAACAAAAAAAATCCATTTCATAGAATAGTTAGACAATGCCCAAGTAAAATATCAAAATTCGTTAGCAGGTGTGAGACTTGAGGTTTTTTGCTTTCCAACACATGAAAACCATACAATGAAACCGACATAGTCTATTTGGTGCTTAAGATTAGATGCTTTCCCATCAAATGAAAATGGCTTTGACCACAATATCATCCACACAAGAAGAAAGATGAAGATGAAGTGGCATCGAAAACAACATCATTTCTTCATCTAGTATGATTTTGTTTGCATGTACAACTATGAATGTTGTCCCCATCGCATTATCCTCCACAACACGCTTTGCATTGAAAATTGCAGTGAGTCATTTGAAAGTTCAAAGACTTAGCATACATGTAATCTTCGTCGCTTTTCTCTCTCTATAATAAACCTCCTCTCCTCCATCCCTTCTATGTAAACAAGAAGAAATCAAGTCTTCTCCCCAATTTTATTCATTCATGATTTGATTTTGTTGATGAATATGGAAGCAACAAAATGTATTTTTTTACTTCTTTTGGAAATGACCACGGGAGGCACCCATGACTTGGACTACAGAGTCATTAATTCAACTAAGGGTAGCGACGACAGAAAGAGATTCGACAACGAGATAGGGAGGGTGATCCAGATGGATGTCGGTGGCCTCCCACCTATTCCAATTGGTTCATTTTGGCAGTTTTCCAGTTTGGCATTTTTTTTTTCCTAGATTTCGGGTCCCTGACTTGCAAGGCCATTTTGAGGCCCTAAACAACGTTTTTAGGGCTCGCCACAATTGAAAATTACCCTTGATATTTGGCAACAAAATGTGTATTCCTCAGATATACCTTTCCAACGGGCTATCATGCACCTAAAACAAATATCGGATGCAAAATTTACGACCTTGGGAAGTTGATGTACTAACTTACCCAAACAGGGTCCACATGACTTTTGGCGCTTCATCTCCTAGGGTTAGGTTTTTGGATGTCTAGGGTTTTTGACATTTCTGCTTATTGTAAAAAGGCCTTAAGAGCCTCATTGTAATCATCTTCTTGTGAATGAGTGCGATGGTCACATCTCTTCTTAGAGATAAGCTGCCACCATTCCAACAAGCTTGTTTTTCGTTGCATTTTACAGTTTCAACTTATTTCATTATTGAATAGAAAACCAGTTTTACTGTATCTTTGTTATTATGTGTTAATCATCTTTAATAATCTATATTCATTTCATTCTTCTCATAAAATCCGGATCATAGGGCTAGAAGAAGCAGATAATGGACACTGCTTCCCAATTCATCTAGCAGACCTTCGCCCAGTAGTGGTCCACTGACAGGAAGGGCTTGCAGACAGTAACTCTGTTTATGGAAAGCATGAACCTTAGGTTGCATGTAAAACAATAACTAAAAGAGGGAAATTAAGTGATATGGTTTAGAAAATAAATGAGAAAACTCTAGTGCTACCACCGGAGATGGAGTCTAAGTGAGTCCATGAGTACAAGCCATCTTCATCTTCAATGCTAAAACCCCCACACATTTCTTGGAAAATGTTTGGTGATTATCAAGCTAAGGAGACCTGGACTATACAATATTTATAGGGAGGTTAAACTAACAATATATTCATCCTAAGTATTACAAACTAATAATTAAAGCATAAATCTAGGGTAAGAAGTTAAAACTGTGAGATATTCAACTTCAATACTAAGATCTAACTTTAAATTTTACAAAGAAATAAAATAGACGTATGCCATACCTTACTTGCATTGCTTGTATTGCAATAGCTCTTTTTTTAATGTCTCTTGCATGCCAAACCCTTCTACAATTATCCTAGAACAACATATTCAAGTAAATAGAGAAGAAAACACACCAATATTGAGCAAAAATTGTCTTTCAATTGATCTCCAACCATGAAAAAGTGAGGGAGGTGC
>ML798140.1:139804-169113 GCA_009831015.1 Picea engelmannii
CATCAAATTTTAAAGTATTTGAACCAGAGACAGAGTTACTTACAACCATGACCAAGCCGTTCCATCTTTCTGGCAATGAGCACAAGATTAGAAGAGCCCTAACCTCATCATCAAAGTCCACTTTTACGGAACTTAGTTGATTAGTAACCGTATTAAATTCATTTAAATGATCTGCAACATACCCACCTTCTGAAATCTTCATATTAAATAATCTCTTCATTAGAAATACATTATTAGATGCCAAGGGTTTTTCATACAGTTTAGCCAACACATCCATCATATCCTTCATTGTCTTTTCTTTCGAAATATTGAAAGCCATCGACGCTGCCAAGCTCAGCCATATCGTTCCAAGAGCCTTTCTGTCAAGAATCTCCCATTCTTCGTCCTTCATGGCTGTCGACTTCTTTGCTACTCCGCCCAATGGTAGGAATAGATCCTTCTGATATAAATAATCTTCCATTTGCATCTTCCATAACTGGTAGTTTTGGCCATTAAATTTCTCGACCCTAAACTTTCCATCTTCCGACATTGCTCCCAATCGAACCAGGAACCCTCTTTTCCTACGAGTTACCTTTCTCTCTGATACCAATTGTTAGAAAAATAGGACCACGGAGCAATACAATAAATCAAATGTGGAAACAAAACACAAAAGATACACAATACAAGAGAGACATAGATTTACGTGGTTCACCCAGTGTGGGCTACGTCCACCAGAGAAATTGCCAGGTCCTTCCTTTATTATTATCCAGCAAATGAAGGGATACAAGCTACAACAAAATCCACTGTAACTTCCTCTTCTTTCTCTCACAGTATCCTCTCTCAGAATACAATACTCGCCATCATACATAGCCGCAATACATTTCCCTCATAAAAGAGGGTTGCCTTCAAGGGAAAAAAACCCTAACATAATTTCTACTGTTAGATCTGCGACCTTATAATGAACAGTCCATATTTACAATGAAATTACAATATACTTTTACAAGGCAATGTTTCCTTTGGGGGCTTCGCCCCCGAACCCCCCAGCCAGGGGGATAGCCCCCATGAACCCTGCAGAGGGGGTACTGTACATACTTATGGGGTGTAAAGTCTCCATGGGGTATAAACACAACTGAAAAACACAAGACCTCTGAGTTAGGAAGATAATCAGGCTCCACAACCAACACCCTTGTGACTCCCATTAGTTCTTAACAATCATAACATACTAGTTAATTAAGAGAAAACACACCTCCTTGTGACTCCCATCAACATATTCACTTTTGGCAACTTAGCTCATGATATTTGAAATTATTTTCAAAAAATATTACTCATTTATCCAAAATAAAACACGCTGTCCAAAAATTCCTGAAGTCAACTGTCATCAACAATAGATAAAATAAAACTCAAAATCCATATTTCCCACTCCGAGATGCAACCTTTCCTTGATTGTTGTTGTCACCCTTCGATTTTCCTGAATTTTTCTTTGGCTGCGTTGAGCCTTTAGGCCTAATCTCACTCATCACGTGGGAACAATAGTCCCCCAAATGCATCTAGGAAGACACGTATTTGTCAGAGCCACTAGAGGGTGAGGAAGGAGCAGCAGGGGATTTCCCTTTGTCAGGGGCATGGTGGGCCTCAGTTTTCAACCTTTTCCTAGCATGAGAAGACTGCACTGGTGAGTGGGGAGCAACTTTGTCCATGGGGTTAATAAGAAGAGGACCAGGTAGGGATAAATTAGGCTAGCCACGATGTTGGGAGATTGTCGGGTGGAAAATATCTTGCCATCCATCATTTTAAGGGACCTTGGGTTGCAATGAGACGTGATGAGTTACATGGATACCAGGGGCTTGCAGAACATGGAAAGGAGGTCTTTTGAGCCTAGGTTGGATCACTCCTTTCCCAATAAAATTGAAAAATCCAGCCTGAAACAACTGGCCAAGCTCTTGTGATTCAACATCAAAAGTTATGGAGAACCTTGGCCTTCTTGGGCCTTTGTTCCAATTACCTCTCCCTATGATTCCTCGGCCATGGCTACCGCAACTAAAAAAACTCATTCATGCATGCATGATTGATTAGCAAGTAGTCTTTTAAATAACCATACATGAAAACTCTTAAAAATATGAAATAGATTTGTCTCATCGATGTATAAGACTCGTGCAATCCAATCCATACAAATTGTTTTACTTTTTATCAATGAGCAGGGGGTGGATAAAGGGTCCTGGGATATGTGAGGGGTTTGTATTGAGTGAAACATGATATGATGAGGGGGGGAAAATAATATTACTGCTCAAGGACAACAACAATCAATTACAAACCAAAATAAAACATCATTGTAGCTCAACCAAGACACTTCTACTGCCAATTGCTTCAACACAAAAAATTTCTTGACTGTAACCAATTTTAGAACAGGGAGTGAAAAAAAAATGAATGTGGGAAGGCGATGGGGTTGTAATTAGAAAAAAGAGAAATAATGGTGGGGGAATGAGAGAGGGTATTGTTCATAAAATTAATCAAGTAATCCATATAATCATTCTGTCAAAAAGAGATACACCAACCAAATGATCATTGTGACCCAATAAAAATTACTGTATATTAACTAGTTCATTGTTCACAATCAAATATCCAACACAGTGCCATCAACAAGACTTTATGCATTCCACAACAATTTGTAAGGGAGTTTTGTTCCATCAACAAGGGGGTCCCACCTACTAGTATTATTTATCTTTAATAATAATAGGATTTAGCAACACTTTGCGGGCAAAACTCCGTTGCGATTTTTAATCGTCAACAAACTGGAGACTCCACAAGGAAATTTGTTTTCAATAGATTTAGAACTCAGAACTCTTGGTTTCGCAAACCAAGAACAACATGCCAAGAATATATAACCAAGAAGATTATGCAACAGGAGGAAGTGAGCGGAATTAATGGAAAGCTGACATGGAATTTAGGAATAATTCATGAAAAGTGTTAAGTATGAAGGGTTTTTTCCACTGTATGCATAACCATTCGACCGGGATCTACTCTCATTGTAAGGAAAAAATAAAATTAGACTTGATCTTAAAATCTCAATGGATGAAGAAATGGCAAGAATAAGCGAGAGATAACCAATACTTTACAAGACAACAGTGGAAATATATAACAATTTCAAGGGTCCTTCAGAGGAGACATCATAACAACTGTGTAGCTTGATTGTTATTGACTAAAAATGCTTTGTAGGAGTGTCACTTTGGCAGAATCGATCCAACATCCTATCTTGACAAAGTTAACTAAAAGATGATAGGAAACAAAATCATGAGAGAAGTAAAAATGCAGAAATTAAAACAACAGCAATAAAAGACAAAAAAAAAAGCGGCAAGAAAAGATTTGAAATATAAAGCATAAATTAAACTATTGTAAAGAAAAAAAGAAAATAGCGCAAAAATGAAGACAGATCTAAGCTACTAATATACATAAAATCCAATCAGCATTAGAACTTTTCACGTTGGCCCCTCGCAATACTTCAAGCGAGGATTGTTAGTGTTGTAGGAAAACAATTGCCTCTGTGAATCCTTTAAAATGTATGAGTTAGTGTCCAAGAAACAATTTGGAATGGATCCAACACTTGGAATTCTGATGTAATTATCAGCCCGTTGACGCACATGATTAAATCATCAAGATAAACATGGAGACTGACCAATTCATCAAAAGTGGTGTATAGGCCTTTTAAAAGTAGTACTTGCATCAAGTAATCCAGAAGGAAGGCATTTGTAAGACATAGTATCAAAATTAGTAATAAAAGTGGTTTTGTGAACATTTTCCCCTTTTACCTTGATTTTATTGTAACCCATAATTTTTTCAAGTAAGGGATTCAACTGTAACTCTACAACCTGTTGCAGAATCATTCTTGTATTGAGGGGGGGAGAAGGATTTCTCATAATAGCCTTACTGAAGGTGCAAAGATGAATGCAGGTTCTAATATGACTTGTGGTGTTTGAAGAAGGTACCCAATTTGGAACCCGTTCAGGGTGGACTAAAAAATAATCCTAGACCTTAAGAAATTTCCCAACTCCCTTTGAAAGGTTGCTTTCAGTGCAGAGTTAACAAGTCCTTGTTTTTTCCTAGCTAGTTTCATATTATGTTGAATAAGACCAGGATCAAAACCACAAATATCCTCATAAGACCAAACAAAAACATTTTGAAATTCACTGAGTAGCTCGACATAACTCATTTCTTCCTTATTAGAACATTGGACATTTATTTTAGCATTTGTTGAAGATTCAGGTGTCCTAATGTTCATGGAGATGGTTTCACCCACCTTCTTTCGTAACTCCTCTTCTCTATGTTTTTATTTATTGACCATATCACTCGATGAAAACGAACTCTCAAGAGTAGTCAAGCCCCCAGGGATTTTATTTTTTTCTATGGATATAATCTCATCAGGATTAAAAGGTTTGTCTTGAATGAAAGAACAAATGCTCTCATTGTTAGGGAGGGCTTGCCAAGATTATACATTGTTATGGATGTACGAACAATATAGAGACTGAAAAGAACAATCAGGCCTGTGAGGAAAAAATTGTTGATTAGGAGAAGCTGCAAAGATAGCTAACCAACCAGCCATTGAATTCAAATTCCTCTTAACATGAGTGATGTTGAAGGATAAAAGGTTGGAGATAAGCACCCAAACAGTTTGGTAGTAACATTCCATTAGCTTGTCGCTAGGAGAGCACACTTTTCGCATTGAGTTCACAACAAGATCAGAATCTCCAAAAACTGGAAGGTGACTACAATTGAGATTAAGGGCGTTTTAAATGCCTAACGATAAAGCTTAGAATTCAGTGACATTGTTTGTACAAGCAAACTCTAACCTGTAAGACAAATTATGAATTTTCCCTATAGGGGAAACCAAGACAATGCCAGCCCCATTACCTTCATTAGAGTGTGAACCATTAAAGTGCATGTGCCACATAGCATCATCTAATTCAGTCCCTTCCAAAGGATATTATCCTCTTCAACAAAGATGGAATACACTCCTAGGTACTCTTCGATACAGTTTACGCTAGATTGCAGAACACTCTCTATGTAGGGTGTAATTCTTCCCTCTCTAAGGACTATAATGTTCTTACCATTCCGAGGAACGAATAAATGTGTTCCATCGAGTGAGAACTATCCACCTGTTAAGGCTTGCCAATCCCTTCCCAATATAATTGAGTAATTGCTTACATGCATATCAATTACCTGAATGCTAAGGGTTGTTCTTATCTCAGGATGAGCGCATAAAACCAAGGTCACATCCTTAATCTCACCTATGGTTGTTTGATGTAGACTATTATAGGAGATCATGCTTCCAATGTTTTCATTTGTACAAGACAAGCCTAGCTCTTCCATAATAATCTTTGACATCACACTTGGGCCTGGACCACCATCAATGAGGAAACAATGGGCAATTTTATCCATAATCTTTATAGAAATATAAAAAGGGGGATTTTTTATAGGGTATCTAAAGCTGTGTACATCTACTTTATTTATAGAAGAATCCTCTTCCTTTACCTCTTCAGAAAGATTGGCTCCAACAGAATATTTTCCTTCCATGAATTGTTTCAGATGGATCTGTTGTTTAGGGACGACAACCATGTCTAGAAGGGTTGCATCTAGTTTGATGTTGGCCAACTGATTCAAGATATTGTATTTGGAAGAGGGGAGAGGAGGAGTGATTCCTTGACTCTTGGGAACCTTAGAAACTTGGAGAGTAGCATCGGTTGAGGATGAGCTCGGGCCAAAAGAACTGTGGGTTGGATCAAATTTTCCCTTGGGAGCGTAGGATTTGTTCCTAGTGTTGATGACCACGACATCCTCTGGCTCTGCAAAATCTAGGACATCGATAGTAGTTTCTAGTATTTTACCAAAGATATTATCTCTCGCACTCTTCTTGACCTCACACATGGTTTCTTCGTGGTGTTCCTCGCAAAAGTTACACCAACTCCGAGGCAAGATAGTCTTAGATTGAAAATTATTTTCAACTAGATTCCTAAAGGGAGGTGTAGAAGAGGATGATGCTCCAAGGGTGAGAGGGGAGACAGTTCCCTTTTTCTTGAATGCTATCATATGATTATTCATATCTTGTACTAGTTGTAAGAGGGAAGACATGTATGTTTTTCTAATGGATTCTCCCTGGGGAAGACCAGTTCTTTCAAGTTGTTCTTCATACTATGAACATGTATGCAGAGCAGATCCAAGATTATCAATGGATTTTTCCTCAAGCCTATGATGGTAAGGAGAAGGCAATGCATTGTAGTAATGCACGAAAGTGGCTTGGTTCTGAGGGCGGATAAGTTTGGGGATTTGATTGTATAATTTGGTGAAACGCAAGTTGAAAGACTTTATGGTCTCACCATATTTATAGGTGACGTTATTATATTCCCTCAACTTCTTGACAGGGGATTTTAGATTGTCCATAAGTGGATTGGAACCAATAGATTAACTCCTCCCAAGTAGACAGAATATTAGGAGGAAGGTCAAAGAAGTCAGCCGCAGCCTTTCCTTCCAAGGAATTGATGAACAAGAGCATGACAGTGTCATTGTAGTTGGCCCCTATGTTATGACAAGCATTAGAAAATGCCACCAAGTGTTCATTTCTAATGACAGTGTTATTTCCTGAAAACTTAGGCAAGTTCTCCTTAAACTTCAGAAGTGGATGAGTAGTAGGTGCTAGGTTAAGAGGAGAGGACACATGCCATGGTGTGGTTGTGGCATCTTCTTCGAACTGAAAAATCCCATACTTTTTAATGACTTTGTTGGGGTTTGTGGTAAATTGTACAAGGATATGGTGGTTATATAAGCTACCTATCACTGACGGCGATGAATATTGAGAATATGGAGCACTTCGAGTGCTACCAGAGCCATGACTAGATGCCATCCTGTGGATGATAGATGAGGGGAAGAAAGACGAACTGGATGAATCAGATAAACTTCTCCTTAGAGCACTTTTTTGGGTAGACAACACAATGTTTCTTCTTCCTATTTCAGCAATAGGATTGGTTTTAGGTGACATACCTCTTCTTCTTCTATAAGCACGAGAATATAAGGACATGAAAGAAAGGCCAAAACGTTGAAGAAAAAAAAGGGTCAATGTTGATTTCTAGGTTGTCTACATCTAGCTTCCAATTGCTCTTGAGCACTAATATCTCATTCAATTGCTGCCCAAGAATGGTTAAGCTCAGCACGGGTGTTGGCAGTGTCTAAGATGGTATTAAACAAATTCAAAGCAATACTAGTTTGATCTCGAAGATCGAGCTCAATATTTGGATGCCTTGCAACAGGAACAATCATTAAGAATAAAACAGTCAAAGAATCAATTTCAGAAAAGAAATATGTATCGATGAAAATCGAGTATAGAAATTAACCTGAGAGATATCGAAGATCTCCTCAGTATGGTCGCCAAATAAATGTCAAGGAAAAGATATGAAATGATCTTACTCAAGCATTTTCAAACTCTTCCTGGCTATAGAAAAGTAGATGGGAATATCCCCCTATATTTATAGCCACCAAAAATAACATCCTAACTCACAAGTATCAATTACGAGTGCTTAGGCTAGTCTTTTATCAATAAAATGCTTGTTGTAAATTTACATTTTATGTAATTTTCTGAACATATCAGTTGTTGAAATAAATGTAATGATTGAATTAAAGTCACTTAGATGATAATCAAGAAATATGAGACATAAAGAAATCCTTTATTTCATTCAAGTTCACCAAAGAGTCATTTTCTTTACAAAATCTCATGCAGAAATTTTTGACCAAATTCAAACTTAGACATCTCTGATGAAACATACAAAAGGACCTCTAATAAAAAGCCAAAAATGAACTCTAAAAGATGGATCAACTTGCCAAATATTGTTGCCCATTCGACTCTGCATAATAGCCTTTGTTAGTCATGAAAACTAATTCACAAACAGACAAGCCTACACAGACTATCAAATATAGATCAACACCTATGAAAAACAAGTCTCTGAATGATGTGATTCAGCCCAGAATATTGTTGTCTACAATAAGACCATGCTATCATAAAAGAGAATTAGGTTTGTGATGAATAAATGAATGAATGAAAACTGAACTATCTCAACATAAACTCAAAGAGCAAACCTTAGTATGATTCTGCTTCTATCCTCCTCTTGTTCCTCCCTTTCCTTTTGCTTGTAAACAAATTAGAATTGGTTGAAGTAGTTTAACCAACTCATTAGTTAAGTTAATTAAAAGACTCAACCAACTTTAGTTAGGGGGAAAAGTAATAATCATAATAAGGTTATAATTAAATAATAACTAGTAGGTGGGACCCCCTGTGACTCCCATTAGTTCTTAACAATCATAACATACTAGTCAATTAAGCAAAAACACACCTCCTTGTGACTCTCATCAACATATTCACTTTTGGAAATTTAGCTCATGATGTTTGAAATTATTTTCAAAAAATATTACTCATGTATCCAAAATAAAGCATGTTGTCTAAAAATTCCTGAAGTCAGTTGTCATCAACAATAGATAAAATAAAACTCAAAAGCCATATTTCCCACTCTAAGATGAAATATTTCCTTGATTGTTGTTGTCACCCTTCGATTTTCCTGAATTTTCCTTTGGCTGCGTTGAGCCTTTAGGCCTAATATCGCTCATCACGTGGGAACAATTGTCCCTCAAATGAATTCAGGAAGACACTGATTTGTCAGAGCCATTGGAGGGTGAGGAAGGAGCAGCAAGGGATTTTCCTTTGTCAGGGGCATGGTGGGCCTCGGTTTTCAACCATTTTCTAGTATGAGAGGTCTGAACTGGTGATTGGGGAGAAACTTGGGCCATAGGGTTAATATACAGAGGAGCGGGTAGGGATAAATTAGGCTAGCCACGATGTTGGGAGACTGTCAGGTGGACAATCTCTTGCCATCCATCATTTTCATGGACCTTGGGTTGCAATGAGACGTGAGGAGGCACAAGGATACCAGGGGCTTGCGGAACTTGGAAAGGAGGCCTTTCGGGCCTGGGTTGGACCACTCCTTTCCTAATCCAATTGAAAAATATGGCCTAAAACAACTGTCCAAGCTCTTGTGAGTCAGCATCAAAATGTGTGGAGAACCTTGGCCTTCTTGGGCCTTTGTTCCAATTACCTCTCCCTTTGTTTCCTCGGCCATGGATACCTTGGCTGAAAAAACTCATTCCTGTATGCATGATTGATTATCAAATAGTCTTTTAAATAACCATACATGACAACTTTTAAAAATATGAAATAGATTTGGCTCAATGATGTATCAGACTCATGCAATCCAATCCATACAAATTGTTTTACTTTTTATCAATGAGCAGGGGGTGAATAAAGGGTCCTGGGATATGTGAGGGGTTTGTATTGAGAGAAACATGATATAATGAGGGGGGGGGGGGGGGGGNACTACTCAAGGAAAAAAACAATCAACTGCAAACCAAAGAAAACATCATTGTAGCTCAACCAAGACACTTCTATTGCCAACTGCTTCAACACAAAGTTTTCTTGACTGTAATCAATTTTAGAACAGGGTGAAAAAACAATGAATGTGGGAAGGCGATGGTGTTGTAATTAGTGAAAAGTGAAATAATGGTGGGGAATGAGAACGGGTACTGTTCATAAAATTAATCAAGTAATCCATATAATCATTCTGTCAAAAGGAGATATACCAACCAAATGATCATTGTGACCCAATAACAATTATTGTATATTAACTAGTGCACTTTTCATAGTCAAATATCCAACATAGTGCCATCAACAAGACTTTATGCATTCCTCAACAATCTGTAAGGGAGTTTTATTCCTTTTATTTATAACAATTCTCAATTGTATAATAGTAAGCATTTCCGCTCTGTTAATCATTAAAATCAACCACTGCCCACAACTTACTTCAATCAACAAATACACTGAAAAGTCATGTTTCAAAATTTTCAATGAAGTCATACTGTCACTGCAATCGAGCCTGTCATTTAAAATGCATGATATTTGTTAAACATATATAGTGGACAACCAACCCAATAATATAGATTTGAATTGTAAAACCCTAGCTCGTCATTTAAACAATCAGACAACATCCATCATTCCAACTCATGCTATGCACAAAATAATTCAATCATGCAAGTGTAATTTGTTCACTGTACAATCTCAATTCAATGTGACTCTAAATAATCAAAATTTTGGGCTATCCATTCAACACAACGAGGTTCAACAACATGCCCGACTTCATAATACCATAATGGAATTGCAACAAGTTCTGCTTAAAACTCTGTGACTATCTCTGAGTGCGCAACCCAAATTTATACATATCATACACAATAGGCAGCCACCCAAAACACCATGATGTGACATTCCCATTTTACAATTCTAAACACAGTCACAATATTAACTTAACCAATTGTGCCGAGCTATCAATCTAATGCAGTATTGATTCAAATTAATCAAGCTGCAATTAACCATGTTGTGTAAAACTCGAGCTCATCCCTAATGATGCAATCAAATAATCATAACGCATACAGTGGATGGATTTGCTACAGTCAACATGTTTCCATAATCATTTGGCCCAAAAACACTCATAGTTACAGTGACCATTTATTCGTGGTGTAAGAATACCATACAAACAAATGCATTACATGCGTACATCATTTAACAATTGCAACCAATGCCAAGTTTAACATCCCAATGATCTTCAATGCAAAAGATAGTGACTGTGTATCAACCCCAATCTTCAATAAACCAATTCAATGTCGATCCTATACTTGGACTGTCGTAACAATCAATAACCGACCCAACATGTTGTGACAACCACACATACCTATGCAACAACATGAAGCGAGTTTGTTACCTTCTCAATTTAAACAATATTGGGTTATCAAAACACAAGGAGAGCGACTGTGTATTTTGAATTGTCCAATTAACAATGCAGGGTTTACCCATTGTAATAACATAGGAAGTGACTAGATACCAGAACCAACACGACTGTCACATGACCAACTGGGCGAGCCTGTACCCAATTTAGTCGACAATATACAACCATCCAACAATAACCAAGTAGTAAACCCAACAGGTCACGCCAATCTTCTCTATCAACCCTCAGACCTGTAGAGTTAAGGGTTTGCTCTATGACCAACACAGGGAAAGATAGAGCCAACTCATTTTAATGGTGAAAACCTCTGAGACCAACAATGCATACACAAAGAGAACCACAACTTATTTGTGGACAGGTAAAAAGTCTCACGACGGGAGGGCTATAACAGAGGAATGAGGCTCCAATTCGGCCTGGTAATGATACTTAACACATGCAGGGTATAAACCTTGTGGCTCTCTAGTAAAAAAAACATAATGCTGAAGTGAAGACAGGGCTGAGAAGGAATAAAATAACCCACTGCACGACCTTTAGTGGTGAAAACAAACCAACGCTCAAGTAAATAAACACAGTGACACAGAGTGCTCCCAACCATCAAAACCCATAAAATCCAAAGACTGGATATAGCAATATAAATGCGTGAGGAAAGCCAGCCACCCAAGACCAATCAAAAACCCTCCACTAAACTAACAAGGATAACAGAGAGCCCTTATGGATGCTTCATTCCAAAATCACAATTTTACATAGTTGCAATACTTAAGGAAAGCACAAACCAATACACCTGAGCCAATAATCATTTCATAACCATAGCAGACTCATGAATGGAAAAAAAAAGACATACATGTAATCAAACACCTTAAAACACGAGTTGGTTGAGCGGTTCCTCTCTGCTAAGAAATCAGAGCATAACCACAGCAACAAAGTTGAACAATAACCCGACTAAGGTGGCGTTCAATGGAAGGAGTAAGGGTGATGTGTTGTAAATGCACGTCGCCTCCACCTACAGTTCATTTACTCCTTAGTACATGCCAACAAGCTATTCATTAACACCATTAATTTAAACCATGCATTGGAATATGCATCTATTACTTGTCAAATGTGCCATCCACATCATATATTCCATTTCCAACTTGACCATATTACATATCAACTACATAATCCAATAAACCATGTATCGAATCATCACCAATAGCGCGACCCACATCAACTTATGCCATAACATAATCACCATGCATATCAACTATATAACTCAAAAAAATCACATAGCTTTTAACTTAATAGCTAGGATAGCAATGACTCATTAAAAATCGATGCATGTAGTATAGTATATAACATGTCTTAGTTTCTTCCTTTTTCTTTTATATTGCCTTTTGTTTTTTTCCAATTGCTTGTGTATGTTATTGCTAACCTGTTTATTGTGCAGGTCTCTTAGTAATAGATCCAATAATAGATAGCAGTGATAACAAGGATAACATAGGCCGTTGCAAAATAAAACTTGAACCTAGAACAATAGAAGAACCACAGAACATGCCTTATCCATCGCCAATAAAACAAAATTATATCACCATGTAAGCAGTTTCAAACAGTAGCATGACATCAAATAAGCACCAGGCCTGATCTCCAATCTACAAGGGGGTCCCACCCACTAGTATTATTTAGATTTAATAATAATAGGCTTTAGCAACACTTTGCAGGAAAAACTCCATTGTGATTTTTAATCGTCAGCAGGGGTTTGAAAGTGCAAGGAAAGTCTCATATAAAAGGAGAACACCTCAAACGGTTTAAGGCAAGAAGTGATTATTCATTCACAAAGAGTGAAAAAGGAGCTCTTTGATTGTGCTAAGTTTAGGGTTAGGCACAATAGGGTGAATTGTGTTGGCTGAGTGAAAAGAAGAAGAAGTTGAGACTTGTAAGAGGAAGCTCTACAATTTCTCTAGGGGTTGGATTGTGCAAGTTTGTTGGGAAGTAGGAAGAAGAAAATATTTCCTTATATTCATTGTACATCTATAATAGAGTTGTAGGGAGGAGGCTGTAACTTATTTTTTGTATATATTTGGCATTCTTTGTATAATAAATCAAAGGAGCCTATCTTGGGTGTCGCTTATACATGTGTGTTGTGGAATATTTATGCTTATTGGATGTTATTGTTTCTTGCTTTTATTTGTGTTGTTTAAGTATTGAAATATTGGCTAAATATAAGTATTGTTGGGATGTTTTAACACTACAAGGAAAATACCTTTTAGCGGAGGTTTCTAGTGTTACAAAATTGGAAATAATTGTCAAAAAAAACCTTTTCTACAACATTTTTGCATCGATAGTGGATGTTTTTGCAGATACTATAACGGAAATTGATTATAACTAAAAAAATATGGGCGGTCGGAGGTGCTAGTGGATGTTTACAAATCAATGCATTTGTATAAGTCACAAGCATTGGTACGTACATACACCTACAACACCGGTGTTGTCCACTTAACTTCAAGCACCAAGGTAGTAAAATATTTAAGCACCAGGTCATTTGTCTTATAAGCATTGGGTCTTTAACATCAAAACGCACTGGGTGAATTAAATATAAACAAGCACCAGGGCTTTCTGTATAGAAATCACTGGTGCATTATTAATAAGAAGGCACCGATGTTGTATAAAATAATATGCACCTGTGTGTTATAGGGATAAACATCTCGGTGCATTAAAAATCGAAAGTGTCGGTGCTATTCAGTAACAAACAAGTCTAGGTGCTTATCAATAACACAATAGCACTGGTGCATATCAATAACACATACGCATTGATGCTTTGTATAAGATTAACGCACCGATATCCAAATTTTTAATATAATTTTGTGGTATTAAATTAATATTGAAATCAATGCTAATTTATTACATAAAAGCACCGGTGCGAATTTAATATGAAACACACCGATGAGTTTTAATATCAAACGCACTGATGATATTAATAATTAAAATACTCCAAGAAACATCGACCTCTGATAGTGCAATTATTGTTATTTTTTAATTCTGTTATTTATCAAATAATTTGCATATATATTATATTTTGATTAGTGAATTTGGATATGATGTTTGGATTAATTTGTAATATCATAATATTTTGCATATCTTCATTATAATATTTAGACATCCATATATTTAATCAACGTTGTAACATTTCACAGTGACATTGGACAACACAATAAAATAAATTAAAACATATTTTATTATATGAATAAGAGGGTCTTTGTCATACAAAATGGGACACTTATCGTTAATCCCTTGTCTTTCAATTGGGAAACTATTTCCATTACATTAAACAAAAATGTATGATTTTCACAGACAATTATTTCAAAAAAATACAATTGCAGGTTGCATTGATATCCAAATATATTGGTTATCATTCTTCATTGGAACCGTTGTTAGTGCTCGAGCTACTTCCATGCCTTGGGTTATTTTGTTGAATGTTTGGTTGGTTGTCTCAATTTTTTTTCTCTTCTTGAAGTTCCATCTACAAACATAAAAATAAATTGTAATGATTCTATCTACATTGGTGAGAATAATGAAAATTGAAATAGATAATATGCATGCATTTAAATTGAAAAGCAGCGTACCTCCAAGAAATAAGTGACTCATGAATCATACACATATGTTCAAAATCAAATATCATGCCTTGTTTCAACAATTCTTTTGTTGGCTCAGTTCCATACTTTGTTTCCTGCAAGTTTTATACCCCACAAGAAATCATAGATTTAATATAAAGTATTGTTTTTGTTTCATTAATTATAAAATGATGGAAGTAAAACAACATAGATTATACTTACAAATTCGACAAATAATTTTTTATATGCCAACATATACACGCAACCCTTAATTAACCCAATGTCAATCAATTTTTCCAATGGCTATTCTTTGTATGTTAGCACCTGTTTGAAGACATTCAATTATGGATGTTGTAAAACAACATAAAATATACAAAAAAAAGCTTAAGTTGTTATAAGGAAATGACAATTACTCACAAACTTTGTTATCAACCCTTTTCTTCCTTGTCATACAGTTTTATGTGCAGAATGAGTTCCATTTTCTTTTATTTTCTATAAGAGAATATTTGAAATATAATATTTAATGTATAATTAATTCTTTGTATCTAATAGAAAAATTCAATGATTACATACATTTGAAGCACATTGTTGTTGAGATGGCTCCTCCTGCAATGCAATTATGTCCAATTCTTTGACCATCTCCTTGTACACTTTTTTGGACATTCCAATTGGCATATTTTAGATATCATCTCATTGGTCCTCTAGGATTTTCATAATTTTCCTGAAAAAATAACATGACAATAAAGTATTTTTATATTGATGTATGAAAACTAAATATCACAAAATTGATATATTAATAAATGAATACTTTGTAATATATATATATATATATATATATATATATATATATATATATATATATATATATATTACAAAGTATAAGTGTTTTTAGATATATTACTTTTTGAATGATTCTTTTTTGTTGTTGTATGTTTTTGCTATTGCAAGTTTGACATGTTTCATTGACCATTTCTCTGGAAATGCTTCCTGGCTTCCTGTAGTTTAAATATAACCTGATTCTTGGAATCATTGGATTGATTTCTATATTGTAAGTGGAAATTACATCTATACGTTCGTTCCACTATATCTCTCATAGTTCTGTAAAAGTTTTCCCCCCTTTGAGTAATCTCCAACACCACTCCGGATGAGCTAAGAACCAATTCATCATCATTTACATCTTCCATTTTAATTAATTTTGTTTTGTTATGATGACATTTTGTTCCCTCATTGTTGGTGCATGTAGAACATTAAACATATGTGAATTAATAGATTGTTTGAAACATGTCATCTAATATTCCTAAGTATATTATTAATGAAAATTCAAACAAAAAAATCACATCGAATAATATTTTTTCATTCACGTGATTCATCCCTCTGCAATTTTCCATCAACCTTTTACGCTCTTCTACACTTAGATCATAAATAATGTTATCGAGCTTCCTCATTTTGTGGCCCTGCATGACACACACTAACCAATACATATTAGTTAAACTTACATATAGTTCAACCATATTATTTTGTATAGAATTTACAGAGAACCTAACTTTTTTGTTTTTCCGGATGGGTCATCATTGTTTCGACCATAAATTTTTTTATTTGAACTCTTCTCACTCATATTTTTATAAATATACAACTTGTATCATTCAATACATAAATTGTTAAATATATTTTATAAATAAATCACACAATTTTCAGTGGAAAAAAAATCGTTGTAACCGGTACGCTTTTTATATACAAAGCACTAATGTGTTTATTACATCAAATGCACCGATGTGTTTATTACATAAAACGCACCGGTGTGTTCCATACAATAAAACACATTGAACATTTTAATTTATTTTTTTTAATATTGTGAATTACAATAGTGCAATATATATAGAAGACATCACAACGACTGCAGTAGAAAACATAAACATAGCAAAAAAATTAAACATTCATAAAAAATAAAAAAACAATAGAAAAATTAAACACCGATGAGAAGAAAAATTAAAAAGATTAAAAAAAATTATGTGACAACATTTTATGTGTTGTTTAGATGAGAACATCGACGATATTTTTTTTATGCACCATATTTTTTATTCTTTTTTTTAAATATGGTTTAATTGGTGTGTCCCTTATACATAACACACCGGTGCATTTCTATCGAAAAGGTGCACCAAAAAAGCGGAAAACATTTTTTTTTTAAATGTCTAATTGAAAACCGTTTAAAAAATTAAAAATAAAAATAAAAAGGTAGAGGGTCGACTGTGTTTGGGATCCGATGCAATAAGTGGTCCATTTGCATCACATGTCAAACACTTATATATAGAAAAACAAACCCATTAGATCTAAAATATCTAAAACGGAAAGCCATAATTCTAAAATGATAGAGGGAGTTAAACCCTAGGGTGAAATTTTTCATTCACGTAAGCAAAAAAAACAAGGGTTTAAGGTAAGTATGAATTTTTTTATTTTATTTTTCCTAAATGTAGGGTTTTGAGTGAGTCACCATACCCTTCAAATCTCAATTTTCTAAATATTTTTGTTCTTCCAAGTATGTCTCTCTTCCAAATCTGTCTCCTATAAATTTTGGAAAAATAATGAAAATATTGAATACCTTATTAATATTAAAAAACCTTTATGAAAAAGGTTTAGAGTGAATCACCATACCCTTCAAATTCTCATATTATGAATAATATTGTGGTTCCAAAGTATTATTCTCCTCCACAATGTTCTTTCGTATGTCTCTTTTGCAAGTCTCTCCCCTATAAATTTTTTTAAAATAATGAAATAGTGAATAGCTTTTTAGTATTTAAATGACTTTATGAAATTTGATTCCCGCTCTTTTTTTAATTGTTTAGAAAAAAAAAAAAAAAAACGTGTTTTTTCTTTAACTTTTTTGGTATGACAGTGCATTTATGCAAGATGCAATGGTGCGGCCATATTACATTATGCACCAATGTGTCCATATTATTTGACACACCGAAGACATATAATTGTTTTTTATTAACAAAATCTAGAAACACTGTATGGTTGATTTTTCAACGCACTGGTGCTTATTGTTAATATGTTCACTGGTGCGTTTGTGGTTTATAAGAGTACCCGTATCCTTTTAAACTTATTTGAACTTTTATTTGCACACAAAATAGTATATCCATCTCAAATTATCTTTTAGGATGAATTCACATGACTTGCAATACTTCAGTATACATTTTACATTTTATGTCACCTTATTCTTAAAAAATGGTTTCAAAACTGTATTCAAGCTCAAATTGTGGTATGGTCCTTGAAGTTTATTTTAGATATATACATGGAAATTTATTGCTAATTTTGTTGAAATGCAAGGAGAAAATCTTATTATATGATCAAATGGCCAATTCTTGAAATTCCATCCCATTCCATATTGTTCAAAGTCCATCGCGGAGTTCTCCCTTTCCATCTCCAGTAAGTTTAACTTATTTTATTTATGTTTCGATTATCTCATTGAATTTATTTTGTCCATGTTAATCTGAATAAAAATGTATCCAAATTTGCAGGATCCTGATTTAGAATCGAGTTCAGATGAAGAAAATATTCCAGTACCGATTCAAAAACGTTGGAAGGTCTTATCAGGGTCAACATACCACAAGCAGTTGGTAGATGAAAATGGACAGTCGATTTACCCTACCAAGTGTGGCATTCCATCTTCCATCTGCAATCCTTGGTTGATGATGGTAATAATTGTTTGGTATAATGTAATTTGAACAAACAAATTATTGCATTGTGCTTACTAATATCATTGATGTACTAATATTCAATAGTTTTGAAATTGGGATTCTTCAAATGATGAACGACCTACCTACCATCTTCCGTTGCATGCCACAACAATTTCAACCTAAGAGAAGGTTGCAATGAGAGCACAACTCTGAAAGAAAGCGTACCAAGAATGGTTGAATCAACAACCTATTCAATTCTCGCTACATCCAGATTCACCAATTAGGAATGACTACAACAATAGTAGTTCTTCGGAAGTTGGTAATGGAGACAATCAAAAAGAGGTTAGTATGGATGACTACTTATGGGATATGACTTTCATGGAGACAATGTTGTTAGATGCATTCCTTAACGATAAGCTAGGGGATGATGCTCATATTAATGATACCATTTTGGAAAGCCTAAAATCTGCTTCCACCACCCCTTTCTTTGGACCTAGTGCCCAATTAAATTCTACCCAACTTTAGACAAAAATGTTACTTTACAACGTGAAAGCAAATTTTGGCATGTCACATGCATGTTTCTTGGCAATATTGAAGTAATTGACTAGCAAGTGCCTTATATTAATTTTTCAAAATCTTGTCACAGTACAATCAACATTAGCAACGGTTCCTTTTATGAACTTTAAATGATCTTGTACATTAATTCTATTGCCCACTAACTGCAAGATATTCAAAGATAAGGTTCTTCCTAATGATAATGTTTTTCCCAATATCTACGAAGAGGCAAAGCAATTGTTGAAAATGTTGGGTGTTGAGTATATATCATATCATGCATGTCTGAATGATTGTATTCTATATAGAGGAGAATATGTAAACAAAGATATATGTTTGAAATGTTGGCATGAAAGGTATCATAAATCAAATAAAAATGGTAAATCACATGGTCCTCCTCATAAGATATTGAGGCACATGCCTATAATCACAAGGATTAAAAGGCTCTTTCATTCCAAAGAATTAGTTAAGTTGTAAGGATGGCATGCCTCGCACAAAAGTGATTTGGGAGTTATGTGAACCCCAATAGATTCAATAGCAACGAAGCATATAGAGAATACATGGCCATAAAAATTCAAGGATGAAGTAAAAATTCTATGAATTAGCATAGAAATGGATGGTGTGAACCCATATTCCCTCCAAATCACCAACTATTTTGTTTGGCTTGTAATAGTGATCAATAACAATATTCCCCCATGGTTGTCCATGAAGAATGGATATCTTATGTTGGCCCTTATAGTCCCTTGTAGAAGATAAATGAAGAATATGGATGTATACCTACAACCATTGTGATCTAGGTGGATATCGATGGCCACCCACCTATTCCACTGGCTCAAAATAGATTTTTCCACCTCGACAGTTTTTCGACAAATTTTCGGGTCCCAAACTTTTGGGTCGTTTTGAGGCCCTAAACGACATTTTTTGTGGATTTAGAGCCCAAATAATTTCATAAGGAACTAGCCTAGGCTAGTAAGAATGTGTTATTCTTGACTGGACCTTTCCAACGGTGTATCGACCACCCTAAATAGAGATCGTATGCAATAGTTACGCCCCCGAGAAGTTGACATATCAACTACGTCCATCGGGGCCCGCAAACCTTTTGTCTTTTCATCTTCCAGGGTTAGGGTTTTGGATTTTTACTTATGTTAAAAAGGCCTTTAAAGCCTCATTGTAATAATCATGTTCTTGTGAATGTGAGTAGTCGTCACATCTATTCTCAGAGATAAGTTGTCACCATTATAGTGAGTCTTTCACTCTGTATTTCTACAGTTTTGTACATTTCGCTCATTAATAGAAATTGTGTATTACTGTATTTCTTTGTATATGAAAATATTTATGTAATATCTCTTCTTTCATTTCGTTCTCAAAAATAATATAGATCAATGGTATCAGAGTAGGCTACTCTTGATCATTTTTCAGTGCATGTCCCCGATGAGGTCTGAGAATACCAATTTGGGTCTCGAGCTTGTCTCTCTTGAGGACAATCACTTTCGCACGCCCAAGAAATCCTCCATGGCAGAAGAAAAGAAAAATGACAAAGTAGAATATTCTATTAATTTGTTTCTTGAGAAAGCTCTCACGCAACAGACAGACGAAATGATGGAGAATTTTTCCCACGTCCTTCAACGCCTGCCGATAACAACAAGCACATCTTCATCAAGCGGCCATTTTGGAGGCACCTCTCCTTTCAAGGTACAAGTTAATTTTTGTATTCCCATATTTGAAGGTCAAATAGATGCAAATGCCCTAGAAAAATGGTTGAATCTACTAGAAGGTTATTTCTTTGTTCACAATTTTTCTGACAGGGAAAATATCACCTTCGCACTCCTTAAGGATCTCCCTGATGTCAAACATTGGTGGGAAACTTACCGGGATCAAAGTTCCACAGAGGAGTATGGAATATATGGGGTTGATCCCACTTGGGATTTTTTTATGGATGTGATCAAGGAACAATATTACCCTACTGGTAACTATGACAACCAATACATGAGATGGACCACACCATGATAAGAGAGAGGCCAAACAATGTCGGAGTTCAAAAATAATTTCCATACCTTGCACACCAGGCTGGGTATCAAAGACTCTAAGCAACATCTAGTTATGAAATACTGCAGGGCTCTACATAAGTACATCCAAACCGAAATGGATTTCCTAGACATCTCATCACTGGGGAGCTGCCTATCGATATGTTGTCAAAATCAAGAAGAAATTTAGTCACAAAAACAAATGAGAGTTTGGTTTTGCAAATCCACGACAACCAAAGTATGATAAATACATCCCTAAGAAACAACCTCCTGAAAACCCATCCAAGCCACAAAAAAAGAAGGGCCACAGGAAGACAAACAAGGACACTGGAAAGTGGTGTGATTTCCACAAAATCCCCTGGAACAACACTGATGAATGTCACTCAAAATAGTCATTGGTGGCCAAGATCAAAGACAAGAAGTCGAACCCTAATTCAGAATATGATTCAGAAAATAATGGGAAAAGATAGATCATCAACGTAAAACCCACTGCTACTGTCACGACTGCAACAATTCAACCAGAAGAACCAACAGATATTGAAGAGGGGGAGCACCTTTTTCATTCAGAGATGTGGGTGAAGGGTACCCCACTGCATTTTATTGTTGATAGTGGAAGCCATAAAAACCTCATCTCAGCAGAGGTCATCAAAAAAATGGGATTGTTGACAACACCACACCTACAACCATATAACATCGGGTGGATTTTCCAAGGATGAGATCTTTGTGTCATCTAGTAGTGTCAATTTTCATACGACATCCAACCCTTCAAGGATGAGGTATTATGTGATGTTTCCCCGCTGGATGTATATGATGTTATTTTGGGCCAGCCATATATGTGGAAGCACCATGTTATTTATGAGTCTCAATCCCGTAGTGTCATTGTTACTCTGGGGAGTCATCTCTACAAGATACTAGAAGTAGTTCCAACGACTGTCCCACCTAAACAGTGTTGCAAGGTAGTATCTCATACTACAAAATTCAGCTTCTTCACAATTTGTTCAAAAGGTGAACAGAAGGGCACTGCAACCATTGCAGCCTTAGTCCAATAACCTTCTATCTAGCAGAAGTAGTTTGAAAATATTGAAGCAAAGGACAAATATTCCTTCTACACAGATTCATCTCATCAAGTTCTCAACAACCTCCCACAAACCAAGCATCGCAACTTCTCCAACAAGGTAAGCATCTCACCAAGGTTCAGATTTAGCACATGCTCCCCCCTACCCTTCGAGAAATCAACGCAATGGAGAACATTTATTCCTAAGGAGAGAGGATTGATCCAGGTGGATATCAATGGCCACCCACCTATTCCACTGGCTCAAAATAGAGTTTTCCACCTTGACAGTTTTTTCAGTCCCAAACTTCTGAGGCTGTTTTGAGGCCCTAAATGACGTTTTTGGGGGACTTAGGGCCCAGGAGATTACTCAAAGGAACCTTTTGGACCAGTAGGAATGTGTTATTCTCAGCTAGACCTTTCCAATGGTGTATCGAACCCCCCAAATGGAGATCGTATGCAAATGTTACGCCCCCGGGAAGTTGACGTATCACCTACCCCCATCGGGGCCCACAAACATTTTGGCTTTTCATCTTTCGAGGTTAGGGTTTTGGATTTTTCCTTATGTTAAAAATGCCTTTAAAGCCTCATTTTAACAATAATATTCTTGCAAATATGAGTATCTGTCACATCTCTTCTCAAAGATAAGCTACCACCATTCTAGCAAGTCTTTCACTCTATATTTCTACAGTTTTGTACATTTCATTCATTAATAGAGAAACATCTTATTTCAATGGTAAACCAGAGAGAACCCAAATGCCTGCAATAATGACACCAACAAAAGCGCTTAGAGCATATGATACAAAGAAGGAGAAGGAGATTACATAAATGTTCGATTCAAATGGGGAGCTTATGTTTTATGATCCAGAATTCTTCGGCACCTATGTTAAGAAATTTCCCATTGGGATGAGAAGGAAATCTATATTTTATGGGATCCCCTATTGGGAGCATCTTAAGATTGCTCACTTACAAGATCCCATGCATATATTTAAAAATGTGTCATCTTCTTTATGGAGGCACATATCATCGAAAGAAAGTGACACATTGGTTGTGTGGAGAGATATTATTTCTTCAAAAACTAAATAGAAACATTGGCCAAGACAAGAAAGTATAGGAGAGGTTATTCCCTCTTGGTCTTTCAGAGACAGTGATGTCCCATGGATTTTGAAGAAAGAAGATCTTTCTTTGGAAAAGGAAGTTATATTGGGTGTGAAGGTGCATTTTTTATATGGGTCTTCCCTACAACGTTGCTTCACAGTGCGTCAATACCATTTGTTGGGGTTGAAATAACATGACCATTTGAACCTTCTAAAGGTACAACATATGTCAAAAATATGATTTTATTATTTGTAATTTTTATTTTTATGCCATGGGATAAAACATAATTAATTTTATATTTGTTTACTTTGTAGTATCATTATCCTCTGCTCGTGCATGGGTGTGTGAACCATGACTTCTCCCATGACCTAAGGCATTCCATATCTAAATTATATGCATTTGTACGTTGGATCATATCAAAGAAGATTCATATAGCTATAATTCCATGGTAGCGTCAAGAGATAGTTGGGATTGTTTGTATGTTTGAGAAGGAACTACCGTCGAGTTTCATGGACTTGCAAGTTCATCTTCTAATTCACCTAGTAGATGAGCTTGAATTATTCAAGGTGGTATCCTCTCGTTGGATGTTTTTTTAGAGAGGTACATGAAGAAATTGAAAGGATTTGTTCGTCAAAGGGAAAAACCCAAGGGGTTTATGGAAGAGGGGTACATATCATATGAATCTTTCTATTATGCCAGTGTGTACATCAAGAAGATTGAAAACACACCAAGTGCAGTGATTTGGGACGATGAAAGGGATGAAGACAAAAGAGAATAGGAGCTTCTCCAAATGAATGGAAAAAGGCGCTTGATAAATAGTAAGTGACTTATCGTTTGTCGAATTTATACACAGTAACTATTCACACTGGACTTCATAATGTATATTTTCATTATATCATATGTACTATATGTTGGTTTGATTTCATGAATACATCAGTGAATTCAGAAATTGATTTCATCAATAAATTCATTCTTTACAATTCGGAGGCAACACAACCATGGGTCACATTGTACGAACAGAAGAGGAGAAAATGAGAAAGTGATAGGAAATAATTCAGACGGTTGAATGGTAGAAGCATGCCTTATCCTAATCATTTAAAAGAAAATATGCAATGATATGCCCCAACAGTTGGGTTGCTGACAAAATTAGATAGAAATATGGTTCATCTGATCATTACCCGCGTGAAGAAGAGGATGCACTAAACATAGGGATTAGTTGCATCAACTTGGTAATAATATTTTTGTGTACATAATTTTTAACTTCGTAATGCACATTTGAATTGTAAGTACATATATATTATTTTATATCTTGATGGTTAGGTTATTAGACACATATTGACACTGTGATTTGTTCATTTTTTATTGGTGCATTTGTTCCCATCTATGTGATCATATGGACATCATTTTCGCACAGAGGATGCCTATGATGGACACATGACACAAGACTGTAGAGTGGAAGTCGTGTTCGACCAATCTATTCATGCTAGCCACCACGATTAAAACACCATATAGGGGAAGTTAGGTTACATTAGAAATATACAAGATATCATTCGAGTGGACTCTCTTCTTTCCAATGTGTTATTTATAGGTGCAAGTGGTGGGAGACCTTTGATCAGAATAATGTAAAGGAAGATAGTGATAGTGGGATGATATGTATCAACTCTAAAAATATGTGGGATGAAGCTAAGGAGCTTTATGTTTTCCCAAAAAAATGCAACCAAGTGTTTTTTTACCCAGATGTGTTGGATAGGGATTGGTGGTTTGTATTGAGACACAACCCTAGATCAAAACATATTTTTGAAAACAACAATATTATCATGCCAAGAAAGGAAGATAATGAGGGTGATGAAAACAAAGAGTGATATGTATGTTTTATTTCATCTTTAATATTGTTGTTGTATATTTTTGTTATATTATTTATTTAGCTAATTATATTGTTTTTTATTCATCTTCCGACAAAGGAAATGTTAAGTTAATTATAATAAATCTTTGAACAATTTTAGTTGGTTAACATTCAGTTTGATGTGTAATGTGTTTGTCTTTCAAATTATTTGTGATTGAATGGAACGTTTTTTATTTGAACATATTTATCTATCATTGCATATATTTAAAAATGTTTCATCTTCTTTAAGTATTTCCAATTGTGAAATCCTGAAAAATGTTAAATGTTCAGTTGAACTTTTAATGGGATATGGAATTTTATTTTTTATGTTGATATAATTAAATGTAATGATATGGTTGATATGCATGTTTAATAGTACAACATTTTTGAGGATGTGTTAACAAGATGATTCAAAAAATGAGTTTATGTTCATTTATTTTGTAGATTTAAAAGTAAGATTAACAAAAAATGTGGTTTATAATTAAAAAATTAAAATAATAACATGATTTTGTGATAAATTGGTTTTTAACTAAAGCAGTGTTTGTTAGTTTACATACTTTTATCATTGCTTTTGAAAATATTTATAAAAGTATGCCCCCAATGTTGAGTAAAACCATAATTAATGAAGTAATATTTTAAAATTTGATAGCAATCAACTTACGAAATAATGACAAAAATAACAATAGGAAGATTTGCATCCATAAAATTTTAAATCCAATAGAATGCTTATCATTGGAGATCATAATTTTTTTACAATAACAATTTTTAGTGTAGAAGAGTCTATTCAAAAAGAGTAATTAGTACAATGGAAAATAATGTTTATTCATATGTAATTTGTTTTTTGAAAAAAAAAATTAGTTAGAATGAATATGTATAATGAACTGTCTATGCAATTATAGTTTCAATTTTATAATTATAGTTTCAACCATATTGAACTTTGTAATTTATAAAAATAAGCATGATAATGATAACCATCTTGTAACAAACATAAACAACATCTAAAATACACATTTATATTCATTGGCTAACATCATCTAATTATATATACCTCTAGCACATATAAACGTCATTAATTAGCTAACACACATATCTAATAATTTAACAGGGCATCATCATTGTGATCACATCTAACAAAAGACAATCATTTTCTAACATCATCATCGTACACATCTAACAAGTATCATTTAACATACACATATATCAAGCACATTTAACATTAAACATATCTAACATGAGCTAAAAATGTACACATCAACAATTAAATTAATTAAGTATATCATCATGATCAACAAGAAAAATCACATCTAATGAACAATGCAATTATAACATACACATATATCAAGCACATTTAACATCCAAAACCAACATGACCTAACAATATACTCATCAACATCAACATATAAATTAAGTACATCATCGACATGGTCAATAGAAAAAAAAACACCACACACACACACACACATATACATATCATGGACAAGTCAAATAACTGCTATAACATATCTGGTCCAACCGATGGCATAATCTGCATCTCTACAACAATAGTGGAGGCCTGGTCTGTAGTGGAAGATGATGGATGATGAATAGGTCCTACCTGCTCATCTAGGTGAGGTGAAAGAGGAGGATGAGGAATATGTGTTGCCTCCTCATGATCTGGGTGAGGTGAAGGAGGATGTGGAGAAGGATGATCGCGGCCACCCTCATCAATCGATGGGGTATTGGATGAACAGGTCGTACTGGAAGAAGAGTTGTTCCTATCATTGAGATCCCTCCTCGCTACTAGTAGCCTGGAAACTCCAACGATATGACGCATAAGAGGCATCAAATCATGCATCATCTCCCTCCAAATCTCCAAGAGCATAGGATCTACCCTGATGTCTCACATCAAGGTAGGGTGGAATCCCAACTCAGTCAAAATTGTAGAGATTCAATCGCCCAACTCCAACCTAAATATGGTATCGGGCCTACGACGCATGTCATTGAGTGTTTACACCCAAGTACCCTGACCCATCGCGGCCTTAGGCACCATATCCTCATCATCATATTTTGGGGGAGGAGGCATGTCCCCAATGAAAGTGCCAATATCTACAATATATATAGTACAGAACAATAATTACACATTTAATCCATTAAACAATTTAATAAAATAAGTTAAAGGATGTGTCAGAATTAATTTTATTCTAATTAAGTAAGACAATAAAATGAAACTATATTAATTTAAACAAAACACTAATATTACCTCTATCATATGGTGGCTCATATGATGTGAAGAGGATGTTTGGACATCCTCTCAAATCCAAACCAACGTAAGGACACGACACCATGATGCACAAGTGATATGTCGCACTGCCTAGTAGCCCTAGTGTGTCTGGTGCAATCTGGGCTGGAAACTCCATGTGGATCCTCTTGGGCATCATCTCCCCACACATGTGCATCTGCACATGATTCCTCAACCTAGGAGGTTCATGAACAAAACTTGGCCTCGTCTCTGGAAACCTCTCAAAAAATAAGAAAACAAACTCAGAGGAAAATGGGAAGTTTGACCCCCCACATATCATAGCCCGACATTTTTTGAGTGCTATACAAAAGTGTCATAAAAAAATGGCAGACCATCCGATACATCATGTTCGTTGTAGCAATGAATCAACATAATACAAAATAGGGCGACTAATCTGCTTCCCATCACTAGTAAAATGGGCTATGGTAGTCACTAAGAGTGAGAGTCACCTAACCTCCTCTACACCGAAAGAGGGTATTTTCAGCTATCCACCAGACACCTAAAAAATCAACTGGGGATAGTACCTCAACTTCAATATATCGTTGAGAGTACATGAGTTAATTCTCAGCAGCAACACCTACTGGGACATCTGGGAACTAGGGAAAACCCACCCCTCTTCTGGATATCCCAATTATAAAGTAAATCTCCTCAGTGGCATGGTACCACTGATCTGGACCCACACAAAAATCATGTCAATGGACATCCCATCGACGAATCAGATGCACCAACAACATGAAATTCCCCTTAAGGGATGTAGCCTCCTCATAGTACTTAAGGAGTCCTACATCCCTTAAGAGAGCATGAGTCGCTAGAGTAATAGGGAAAGGGTACAAATCCCTCTCTCTCTCTCCCTCGCCTCCCATTCTCGTACAACATTGTATAGGTCCACCCTCTACTCTTATTGCTCCTGCTGCTCTCTACGCTCACGTCTCTCCCTGATTAACATATGAAATACATCAAACTCACTCATACATAAAACATTAACAAAAATCTACTGAATAGTAAATTTATCTTTAAATACAGAAAAATAACTTTCTTCAAAAAATAAGATAATTGCATTAACGGTGCATAAAAAAATGGTCACGCACCGTTGGCAATGCACCCATGGATATTGGGAGCATTGTGACTGGTGTGTCAATGTAAACTAATGCACTAACCAAAATATGTTCTATTGTATTATGCAGTGCATTGGAAAACAACACCACACCAGGGCGCTACACTACAACACATACGCCCTAGTGTGTTACTTTTATCATTGTTACACATGAAATTTGCATGCCTAGGTACCTCGCCCTAAGTGTCGTAAAGTTTCATATAAGTGTCTCATACACCTTGACACCATGGAATAGCCTATGTCACGATCCCTAGTCAATGTGGAGGAGGGATATATTATATGAAGGTCAAAATACCAAGTACACATGAATTATTATTAATATTTATGGAAAAGGAATTGATTAAGTGTGAAAATCAAGTGCACATGAATTATTATTAATATTCATGAAAAAGAAAGTAATTAAGTGTGAGAATCCACCTCACATTTGGTTTCCTATTTTTTAGGGAAGGTGGAGGATCTCATGGATGGTTGACATATTTCCTCCTTAAAAACCTTGAGAGATATTTCCTCCCCAAAATCCTTAAGAGATATTTTATCCCTAAATATCTTAGAGATCCATTTCTAATGTGGATCTGATGAGAGATCCTCTCCATGGTGGTTAATCCTCCAAATTCTATATAATGAGGGATTTCCATGGAGGAGAAAAAGAGGAAAGATTGGAAGTATGAAACCTATGATCTCATAGGCAACATACAGTATAGGGGATGGAAAGTATTGTGAAGCATCTAACTTATGATCTCATGAGGAAGATGTCATTTGGAACATCCGCATTCTATGTGTGGACTATTTAAGCAAGGGTTTGGACAAGGAGAGCTTGGTGAAGCTGATGCACTACATCCATGGTTGTAAGTAACACTTTGTTCTCATTAATATAATATGCTTGGCTTGTTTCTTTCTAGTCTGTGTTTGATCTCACATGAACTTGTCTCTAGTAGATAGATCTGTTTCAAACTAATCTCAGTAGAGTAGGAAGTTGGTTGTACCTTTGTTTGTCTACAGGGCTTATCTAGGAGTTTAAGATTGGAGCTCAACTCGAACTGTGCAGGGACAAACACCGTTAAAAAGGTACTTCTTTTTGTTGGATTACTGAGAGGGGGGGTGAATCAGTAATAGAGCAATTTAACCATATAATCCAAGTGTTATATCAATGAAGCATTATTATCCAATAACTGCAGAGTAAATAAGCAATGAACAAATGAACAATCATACACATA
>ML798141.1:0-14747 GCA_009831015.1 Picea engelmannii
AAACCAAAAACTCTACACCCATTGAAGTTTAAACTTGAACTATTTACATAGCAATGTGGTACACCAAGCACTAAACCATGGAGTAAGTTAATCTTGTAGTAAACATACATTTTTTCTCGACATAAATCTAATAAGGAGAGTAAACAATTTCAAGAGGTCAAAAACCTTCTTACAAATATAGAACCAAAAACTCTACATCCATCGAAGTTTAAACTTGAACTATTTACATAGCAATGCCCTACACCAACCACTAAACCATGGAGTAAGTTAATCTTGTAGTAAACATACCTTTTTTCTCGATATAAATCTAATAAGGAGAGTAACCAATTTCAAGAGGTCAAACACCTTCTTTCACATATAAAACCAAAAACTCTACACCCATTGAAGTTTAAACTTGAACTATTTACATAGCAATGTGCTACACCAAGCACTAAACCATGGAGTAAGTTAATCGTGTAGTAAACATACATTTTTTCTCGACATAAATCTAATAAGGAGAGTAACCAATTTCAAGAGGTCAAACACCTTCTTACAAATATAGAACCAAAAGCTCTACATCCATCGAAGTTTAAACTTGAACTATTTACATAGCAATGCCCTACACCAACCACTAAACCATGGAGTAAGTTAATCTTGTAGTAAACATACATTTTTTCTCGACATAAATCTAATAAGGAGGGTAACCAATTTCAAGAGGTCAAACACCTTCTTACAAATATAGAACCAAAAACTCTACATCCACCGAAGTTTAAACTTGAACTATTTACATAACAATGTTCTACACCCAACCACTAAACCATGGAGTAAGTTAATCATGTAGTAAACATACATTTTTTCTCGACATAAATCTAATAAGGAGGGTAACCAATTTCAAGAGGTCAAACACCTTCTTACAAATATAGAACCAAAAACTCTACATCCACCGAAGTTTAAACTTGAACTATTTACATAGCAATGTCCTACACCCAACCACTAAACCATGGAGTAAGTTAATCATGTAGTAAACATACATTTTTTCTCGACATAAATCTAATAAGGAGAGTAACCAATTTCAAGAGGTCAAACACCTTCTTTCACATATAGAACCAAAAACTCTAAACCCATCCAAATTTAAACTTGGACTATTTACATAACAATGCCCTAAAACAACCACATAATCATGGAATGCATTAATCTTGTAGTAAACATATCCTCTTTTTAGACATAAATCTAAGAAGAAGAATAACAATTTCAAGAGATCAAACACCTTCTTTCACAAATAGAACCAAAAAATCTACACCCATCGAAATTCAAACTTCGACTATTTACATAACAATGTCGTACAACAACCACTAAATCATGGAATACATTAATCTTGTAGTAAACATATCCTCTTTTCAGACATAAATCTAAGAAGAAGAATAACAATTTCAATAGGTCAAACACCTTCTTTCACATATAAAACCAAAAACTCTACACCCACCAAAGTTTAAACTTAAAATATTTACATAACAATACCTTACACGAACCACCACTAAACAATAGAATAAATTAATCTTGTAATAAACACACACTCTTTCTAAACATAAATCTAATAAAAATTTGACAATTACAAAATTATATGTAAAAATAAACCAAATAAATAGAATACTTTTAATATAACTTTATTACCCTAAGTGCCTGCTTATCCTTGCCCACATCACATGTAGGGAGAGCTTTGTATTCCCATGTGGAGCGAGGTAATTATAAATTCTATATTCTCTACATCCCACCCAAGTTTAAATTTGGACTATTTACCTAACAATAACCACTAAACCATACAATAAATTAATCTTATAATAAATATATTCTCTTTTTAAACAAAAATCTAATAAAAGTTGGACAACTATAAAATTATTTAAATATTTTTCGATCAATTTTATCTCAAATGTGGTCAAAAATTGTTGAAACTCCAGATTTGAATAATTGAGTTTATACAATTTTAATATCGGGAAATTTTTTCATGATGTTGAATCCATTTATGTATTTAAAAATATAATTTAAACAATAAAATAAAAAATAAAAATTTCATCAACCCGTAAAAAAATTCAAAAAATCCAATGTTTAAACAGCTATTTTAATTCATTATCCCTAACCGCATCGCATAGGGAGCTTTTTATTCCCATGTGGAGCGAAGTAGTTATAAATTCTACGTTCATCCTATTGGGACATACGTAGGCGAAAGTCAATTTATTTAAAAAATCTTGACATCCTCGTAATATTTTATGTTAAGAGCATGTGAACGGGTGGATAGATTTATGCGGTGAAAAACTGTACAGAGTTTTTGTCCATCATTGTTGACATATTTGGGTGTGCAGCGTGTGTTAGGTGGGGTCCACTTGCTATTAAGGTCTGTAAACCACATCTTGGTCCTGGCCCACCACAATACCATTTGTATCCAAAATATATGATTCTTCATGTGTCCTATGATGCAGACCCCCAAAGTTAGTGAGTATCCCAATGCACTCTAGTCTTTTCCCTTTTCTCCTTTATCATCTCCCTAGGAGGAGGCGGCGGCTACAAATACTTATTTAGTGGCCTGCCTGCATGCGTAACTCACATATCAAATTATTTCAATAGTTTGGACGTTCATCACATCAATCGAATTAAATCAGACCAAACCAAAGTAATTTTTTTTTATAAACTATACCCAATTTGCTCGGTGTTGGGTAGAAAACCCACCCACTTGGGCAGGTCACATATGGGAGTCCCATCATTAGAGTTATGATACCCATATTTCACAACAAAAAACACGATACATGTTTCCCCTCTTGTAATGATTTTGACCCCAAAGGATTTGGATATGGGTAGGAAATATATTATATGAATTCCCCCTCACCACACTCACTCTCACATAAATAATAACATAATGGGCCAATAATTATGGCACACAATTTATGAAATCTATGTCCATATTTGTATAAGAGTGGAAGCTCAAACATGCATGATGAGGTGAATTTCACTTTATGGGAAGACATGATAAGGGTCATGGCCCTGATGCACTTCACATTTTTAATTTACAGAATTTTGACTTGAAACTAGAGATCATTCCATTCCATTCCACATGGATTAGGAGATGGTCCAAGTAATGATTATTGCCCTAGAGTTTCTTGGAAAAGTGTCTGTATCAACTTGAAAGATGTGCAAGAATTTGTTTATATATATATATATAACTAGGATGGAGAGTTAGATATGTGGTTGTTTAGTGTTTTGGTTGTAATGTGTATATAAAAGTGATAGTTTTTTATTTTTTCATTTTCATTTATTTTCATAGTTTAATTGTTGTTTTATTTGTAGTAGTTAAATTTGTTTGTTTTCTTTTACAAGAGTAATTGTTTGTTATGCATTGTTGAATGTTTTTTTTTATATATTTATTTTATTTAAATATACTTTTAAAGAAATGTAAGTAATTTTTTACTTTTCTTAAGGTTTGATAAATCAATTTTGGTTTTAGTGGATATTAATCATCGTCATCATAATGTTTGTGGTCTTATACTTGTGTCTTGATATTTGGATATGAAAACTTTATCATTTTATTTGTTAGTTTTGTGTATTTTGTTTTACATGTCTTCATTGCTTTTGCTTTCCATTTCACTTATACATTGCACCTCATTGTTCTCTCTCTCTATAGATAACAAATCTTGCAATGGGGTAGTATCTCTCTCATTGGTTCTCTTTTTTCCAGATGAGAAATTAACTCGCTGGGAACCCACCCCGATACTTCCCCACATAGTGGATGATATGGGGTAGTGTCTCTCTCTCATTGGTTCTCATCATACACTCATCTTCTATTAGGTAATGATGTGTGTGATATTTCTAAGGCACTTTTTTGCCCTCAATGCCCATGGATGATAATAGGGCTCCTAACATTTTGTTTGTTAGCTTTGTGTACTTTGTTTTACATGTCTTCATTGCTTTTACTTCCCATTTCACTTATACATCGCATCTTATTGTTCTCTCTCCATAGATAACAAATCTTGCAATGTGGTAGTATCTCTCTCATTGTTTCTCATCATACACTCATCCTCTATCAAGTAATGGTGCGTGTGATATTTCTAAGGCACTTTTTTGCCCTCAATGTCCATGGATGAGAATAAGGCTCCCATTTTCAGTGACTATTTATATGGGTCGGTTAGCATGTTTAATGTGTCCCCTAGCATAAGTCTAGATGTATGCATGTGGTTTTCCCCTTTTCGATGTTTAGTACCTAGGTGAGGTCTTTAGCCTCTTTGTTTAGGATCACTACTTGCTTGTTGGGCCTTTTTGGTTTTTTTACTTAGGCATTCTCTTTTTAATTGGAACAACCTTCACATTCATGTTTGGTTTTGATTCCCCGATTTGTTAAAAATGTGTTTTGGAGGTACCCAATGCAATGATCTTAGATCCATTTGAGAGTGAACACAAGGGTTTAATCCATGTCAATCATTGCCTCCCATTCATTAATTGATTCGCACACGCTGTCATTATTTCCTATATATTAAAGTCATCGACTTAATTTTTTTATAACATTTAAAAAGATGCATCCTCTTTTTTTTTTTTAATTAATGATCTTATCAAAATCGACCAATTTATAATTTTAGACTTTATGTCTACCATGATTTGAACATAAATTATTAATATAGTAATATATTCTTTAAATTACTAGACCACAATCCGACATAACATACATATTTCTTCTAACTCTTTCAATTGAAAATCTTAAAAAACTAAAAATAATTAATTTAATTTTTTTGCAATTCAACCATATATCTTTCATCTAATTCTTTCAATTAAAAATATTACAACTTTAATTATTATTATTATTATTATTTTTTTTTTCAATCCCTCCCCAACTAATTTGGGGTTACTTTTTCCAATCCCTCCCCAACTACTTTGAAGTTGATAGAACTTGGACTTAGTCAATGACAATGATAAATCATTCAAATAATGTGACGATAAATCACATAATCTTATTTTCGCGCCTACTATGTGTATCACCAGGATCAATTCCGTTGGACGTTCTAATTATTATGATGACGTGGATGTGAATACTATGTGAAGTAAAGTACGCATAAATAATAATCGATTTTTTTCCATTCGTCTTTCAAAAGCAAGCAAAGTGTGAGACCGCTGGCTACATGTGCCGCCGCTCTCAACTTTTGTGTTGCTCTAACTGCGATCAAATCAAATCATATGATAGAGCGTATTGTATTGTGTATATACTATTATATATATATATATTTTCTGTGTATATACCTTTGTTATTATTATCAGGTTTAAAAGCCATATCCTGTGCTCTGCATCTGCATGTGCATCCCCATGTGCATGGCCTACGTATACTGGTATAGTATAGACCGTATGTACGTATATCGTATGTTTTCGTTTCCTTCCATCGCTGGTTACTGCTCAGAGCCGTTATATCAAGCCACCGTTCATGTCAGTGGTCACCACAGAGCTCCGTTCAGTGGTCACCACAGAGCTCCGTTCAGGCGACGCATACGCAACTGCTCAGAGTCGTTATATCAAGCCACCATTCATGTCAGTGGTCACCACAGATCTGCCTAATAGCGTACTTGAAATTTTTTCTAGTGCAAGCTTGAATTTTGAAAATTTCTACATAATTTACGAAGAAAAAAAGGCACTCGAAAAGATTTGTGATCTACTGCACGATTAACTTATTCCTGCCAGTACTGCTGGCTGGCCGGGGATGGGTATTAGCATGGTCATGAGTTCAATACCCCAGGGCATGTTTTTCATACCTAGTAACACTATACGGAGACAACGGAACGGAGAACACCTTTAGCTCTGAGAGGCCAAGGCCAACTCGAGTATAAGTCTGCGTTTTCGAAGGCTAATACTGTTTTGCAAAAAAACAGGCAGATTGTACAAGTTGGTGGTTTTCCACTAACGTCGTCCTCTCTGTCTGTGTGATTGTCTGCCACATTTCTTCTTCTTCTGAATATTATTATGACAAGCTCTGGTGGCAATGCTCAAGACATGGATTACATATGCCACATATAACCAGAGAATATTCCCCTCTTTTTCCTTCCATCTTCCAGGCCTCCCTTGGCTTTTCTTACCTGCCCATTTGCCTGAGGAAGTGAAGTTAGCCCATTTGTCAAAGCAGTGCATCATCAAACAACCCATATGTTTGTTGAGACCGAGTAAAGTATGTATTTTGGCTCCCACTTCTGACTTCTTAGGCATGGTAAGCCAGTCCTTGTACAAAGAGAAAGGTAGTAGACTAAACCCATTAGCCGGAACTTGATATAAAAGTTGAGAGAAGACAACTTAGTAGAAAAATGTGTCTCTTAAGATGACCGACAAACACAAAACTGCATCACAAGAGGCCATGGGAATCCCATTACTGTCCTTGTCTGCTCCCTGTTTGCCTACAGGAGCTTCTTCTTGGAGTTGGGAACAAGTACCCCGCTCTCTCAACTATAAGACTTAAGACAATGGTCTATTACAATACACCAGTGTAACAAAAAGGAAGGAAAAAATTAAAGCGTGTGACACACCTGTTGGAGTAAATTGTGGAGAACCATCTGATATAACGTTGCTCTCTTGTCTTCCCACACGATGAGAAAGGAATGAATGGGATGAACGTTATCTGTTGAAGTAAAATGGAAGCAAGGCTTGCTGTCAGGCTTTGTTATTGTTATTCTTATTGCCTCTGAGTTTATGCATTTATTTTGTGTTATTATTATTTTACTAGGTTGGCAATACTTGAGGTTGCTGACTATTTACCCGAACTCTGAGGGGTTCTGTTTGAGCCTTGGGAAACAAGCCCATAAAAACAAAATCTGCAAAACTCACCATTGTTTGAGGGGAGGGAGACGGTAACTATAAAGAAAACAACCCATTATTTGTTTATTTCTCCATCCTGACCAACTTTTTCTTTGCATTCACATCTCCGCCCATCTCATCTTAACCGAGTTTTCCAATACCCAAGTTCGTGTTTGATCTCAAAATCCCAAATTCCTCAGTGTTCCAGAGCTCTACAGTTTGAACTTTGAAGGGGTGGAATGACATGCATAATATCCGGTGATTTTTGAGGCCTGTCTCTTGAAGCACTTCACTGGTTGAAGAAAGTGCAAGATATATACTTCAGAATGAAGTTTATGAAGCTGGGATCCAAGCCAGATGTATTTCAGGCAGATGACAACATCAGGTGAGCCACTATCATTCATGTCATTGTAGGATATTGCAGCAGGATATCACTATTCAGAAATAAATTCAAAGGGCATTCACTATCATCTAGCTTAGCTCAGGATCGATATGGAGAAAAAAAATGTCTCAACTGTGATACTTTGTTGCCATGGGAAGTGTGAAGCTCTCTCTAAAAAAACAGCATGCTCCTCAGAGGATTATAGGGGGTTATACTAACTGGGTATCTTTGATGTTGATTGCATGCCCTGTCGTCTAGTTCAGTTCGGGATAGATTTTCTAAAAAATCAACTAGCTGCAATGGTTTATGTTGAGAAAAATTCCAAGCAAGGAAGCATTTCTTGCAGGCAAAGTTGATTGTGGCTAAATTTAATTGTTTTGCTTCCTGGATTTTCTTGCAAAAACTTTGGATGGAATGCCTCTGACTTACTTGTTTGTTGTATTATTTCAACGTCTACAGCTTCAAGTCACAGTTGTGAGAATTTTCAGATTCGCAGTTGGGTGTAGTTTTCTGAGTGGACCTCTCTTCTTCTCCTTTCTTGTTTTTTGTGACTAATTCTAGTTGCAGCCGAAGATGTTCAAAGGCTTCTTCTCTCAAAAGAGTATATAGCTTCTTTGTGAGAGTGTTCAAACGTTAGGTTTCTCTAAAAATAATTGTTCAGGTCTAACTGAAAGCTCTCATATACGAAGTTTGCTCAAGTTGTGTGTCCCAGACTGATTCCAAATGGACAAAACTCTGTTATCTTTATAGAGTTGGAAAAATAGATACCCGATGCATTTGAAAATTGAGTTTATGAATTGAAACATTGAAGAAAGATGTTTCATACTTTTGAAGCAATTTGGGTCAGAGTTGTCATCTCTACCTTTTTGAACTATACTTGTCATTCTTATAGCAAGGACATATATGTGAATTCTTAATCCTTCATTTTTTCTGCTGTCTGAAATTCCAGAGCTTTAAACCCCAGAGAAAAATTCCAGGGTATAAAGCATAAGGAGTTTAGTGAAAACTCTGATAGAATACCGTGGGCTAATAATTATTTCATTGCTAGTGAAAATGAAGAGCAATGCTATGGGCTATGAATCTTGTACAAAACCCCACAAAAAGTAGAAGCATGTCTTTTAATCRSAAGGTTAGRGTAGYAGCAGCAGCTCCTCTTCGGAGAGRCTGTATTTGRCTGCCCAAAAAAGTGGGCRCTCCTTATTTGGGGGTTAGWTTCCAGTGTATCTTCTGCTAGCTCGAGTCTACATATTTTAATGTGCACCACCCCCAGAATTTTAGAAGCCTTGACCCTACTGATCTGACCAGTGGCTGAGCTCTCAGCATTTGCTTTGTTTATACTGGTTCATATGACCTACCCTACTTTAATGATGTAAAACTACCCACTTCAGGTAAAATCTTCATCTTTGCCTTGGATTTTTGTTCCCTCTCATTCCTTCGTACAGGAATATTTCCTTGTAATCTGTTAATGAAATTTAGGCCTCTTCCAGAGACCTGTTATCTGTTATCAATAGCTATTATGACATGTAGAATTGAAATCATTGCAAGATTGGAACTGTTGCAACTTCTCAGTCCTATTCTTTGGATCCAATCTGACTTCCTCACCCATGTTCTGAAGTCCTTAACTCACATTTTCTGTTCAACTTTGTGTCCATGGTCTGTACAATTTATGTACTTATACACACACATACATACCTTGGAAATGAATGTTTTGTATTTCTGCMGTTATTCTGTATATTAAATATTTTCTGTGGTGTTGTTGAAGAATTCTACCCTAGTTTTTCCAGGATACACTGCCTTGTTCCAAAACCYATTTTCCTTCCAAGATAATGGATTAGAGAAGCACTGAAAATTATCTTTTCAGTTTTCTTATAAACAAAGCTGGAATTTGACATCATACATCCCAAAAGTTACTACMGCATGAGTTYTCAATGCTCATCATGCAGAGAATATTGCTTAGWATGATTGCAGGAAACCAGCAGACGAATCTTGGGAAATAGTAAAATATAGGTTCTCAAACTGTGTTATCAGGYACACAAAAYGTCAGTAGTTTATATAAGGACATCTTACTTCAAATACACACAAACCAAGCGTAACCAGCCTCAGGAAGCAAGCAGTCTAATTTGAAAATCCAAACTGTATAATAAGTACTTAACTATTAATTTAGTTGGTTCTAGCTTCTATTACAGGCTAGTAAAATGCTAACTTCTTCCACAGGCAATGGCATGAATTTCAAGAAGTCCGATGCACTGATTATCGATTTGGTCATACCGTCATAGTAGCAAAATGTAAGCATGTGACATTTCAGAGGTACAAAATACTCTCCGACATCTATCATACGATACTACATAAAAGTGTACAGTGTGAACACGAACACAAGCTATGGCATGAATCACCCAGATGTCTAAGCAGAATTTCTAATAGCCTATAGGTGGTTTCTGCAAAATTAGAACATACAGCGTGTAAGCAGCACAGCCTGAGGATATTGTGTTGCTTACCACATTTAATAAAGCATGTATAGATTTCTCAGATGAAAATAGGCATCTCACCATGACCTTCAATGATTTTGACCTAATATCTCCCCAAAATACCCTACTTCTCTTACAATAGCTGCAGCTTCACCGAAGGTCTTGTTCATTCTCCCTTTCATCCAAGCACGTACCACAATTATTACTTTGACTTTCTCCACAGTATCTAGAGTTTGTTTGTTGATTGTGCACCAAGAGTTATATCTTACCCATTCTCAGGGAAAGGTGTAAAAGTCTCATTGATAGAACCGGTGGATTGAGTACAGTAGTGTACAATGCCCATTGTGCAAAAGAGAACAGGAGGATGTAAATGTGTCATTGATAAAACCAAAAGAATGAGTACAATAGCATACCATGCCAGATGACAGTGTGATAGAAGATTCCAAACTATGTCAAAACAATCAAGGTTTGCCCTATATGCAGCTGTCCCGGACACCATTAGCTCATTGCATCTCTATTTCCATTTAGCATACCATGCCAGATGACAGTGTGATAGAAGATTCCAAACTATGTCAAAACAATCAAGGTTTGCCCTATATGCAGCTGTCCCAGTCACCATTAGCTCATTGCATCTCTATTTCCATTCAAGAAATTACTGAGAGGCAAATATGAAGAAACCAAGATCAGCTCCTCAAAGACATGAATTATCAACTTTATGAAAAAATGATCTAGTTGTTGATCGCCTCGACCAACACCTCAATTGTTTTGGGACTATGCAAACAAAAAAGGATTTCTCTAAATAATTCTTGCAAAACTAGTGCTGTCATGTTTTCTTTCTTGGAGGTTTGGTCTCCCTGTGACTCACCAAAGTTGGTGGGCCCAGCAATAAGTAACAAAATTCTTCCCTTCTAGGAAACAAATTATTTAGGAAAAGTAAAGGAAATAGAATTTGCTGGATAGGATGAAATTATTTATAATCCAGCATTAAGTGAAAAACAAATATTTTGAAAATAAATAGAATTCTACTGTAAAAAATATAAATGGCATGCATATTTGGCTTCAATTTTTATGTATACTGCTGGGTGGATACCCTTTTGTATATCTTTTTTCTTTACGAGTTCAACTACTTCGATATTATTTACATGTGTGCACCCATGGTATAATCTTAAGCTTTGAATTTGTTGTCCGAAATTCATAGTTGTAGGTGTTTTGTTTTAGTCTTTTCCTGTTTTTTGGTCTGCTGATCGATTTACTCTTTATAATTTGCCCTTCTAAAATATAATTGTCTTTTTTGCCGTATTTCAGAAATCCAATTTTTTTAAGGTAATTGTTTCAATTATCCATTTGGCAGTGTTGGGATAATGTTATTTCCTTCCAGTATTATTTGTACGGTGTATGAATATCTTTCTCTCTCATGTGAAGATTTTTATCTTTTTATCATAGTTTTTGGTTTGAACTGTGTAAAATGTTTTAGTCCGATGCCTTATGAGTGAACACTTCAATCATCTTTCAGTGAAATATCAGAAAATAGTTCTACAATACTGTTAAAAATGAAGGAAACTTGAATAAATAGGAGAGGACGAGAATTAGAAAAATGAAAAAAACAAATAAAAATAAAAAGTAAATGATAAGGATAAAGGAAAGAGAAAGGAAATATAAAATAAAGAGTATGATCTTAAAGTGCTTCTGATTGGTTAAGAGACTGTCTTCATTGGACATAAAGGAAACAGGTTAATGGCCCAAGACCTAGAGGCATCTGGCAGGAGTGGAAGTCTGCCCTCTTACAGACCACTAAAGGGTTATTTCAAGTGGCCAGGTTTTGTATGCACACAATCATGATGCAGCTGCATCTCTAGGCCTTGTGATTGTATCAATAGAGGATAGGCCGGTAACCCTTAGTATTGTAGGTTTTTTCCTATTATGAAAAAAAAAGAAAAAGAAAAAATAAGTAAAAGGAAAAAGGAAGAAGAAGATACCAATAAGCATAAGAAGAAAAAAAGAGAAATACAAGATAAACAAAATAAATTATAAAGGAAAATATAAAATATAAAAAGAAATGAAACTTGCAATTAAGGTTAAGAAGGGCATCGAGATAATATGGACTAGGAAGGTAAGTCTTAAGAGGTAAAGCAACGAAAGGGTAAAAAATAAATAACATAACATAAGTATAAAGAGAATAAAAGGCATGAAAATAAATGATGGAAAGAAGGAAAGGTATAGGAGGAGGAAAAAGGGGGAAACAAAGAAGAAGAAAAAATGAAAAGGAAGGGGGATGAAAAAGGAGACAGTAAAGAAAAGAGTAAAATAATAATTTATATAAAATGAAATGGAAAGTAAGAAAAATAAATAAAGACAAACAACGAGGGGTATAAAGGAAAGGGGAGGGAGGCAAGAAGAAGGGGAAAAAAAGGAAGAAGGAACATAAAACAGGGAAATCACAAAATCTCTTTGGGGAGGGAGGTAAGAAGAAGGGGAAAAAGGAAGAAGGAAGAGAAAGCAGGGAAATCACAAAATCACTTAAAAAAAGAGAGGGAGAAAGGAGAGGAGAATCAAAGAAGAGGGAGAAAGAAAGCAACCAAAGAGTTGAAAAGTCAGAAAAAAAATTGGCTGGGGTGGATGGAAGAAAGAGAGGACTTGATTAGGTGGGCACTAAAATATCCCTGATCCCGCTGATCAGGATATTTACTACGGATCTAGGGTTCTGTCTCACAGATCTGATACACTGGGGGTTTCTGAATGCGTTTTATCTGCAGATCTGATACACTGGGGGTTTCTGGATGCGTTTCAGTTGTGTGCTTGAGATGTTTATGGTTATTGCATGTGCATGTTGTATATTATGGTTTAAACAGTATATAGATGATGCATGCGGAAATAAAGAACATAAATCGCCCAATAATATGTATTATGAGACTCAAGCATGGAAATACAATGATATACTGGAAATATAGAATATAGTCGTCAGTTAGATCGCATGGATCGTCATTGGAATACAAGCAAATAACATAAAATACCCGTGATCAGAAGATGAAGGCAAATCTGATGCATGCACGGATAAATCGACAAAATAGGCGATCCCGGAGAAATGCGGTAACCGCTACAAGCTGAAAAACTCGTCCAAAAGGTTATACTCGTCGGAATGAGCTGGAATTTGTCCCAATAGAAGCACCCTAGCCTCTAGATTGAAATGGATGGGTGCCGGATGTCAGATCTGGTCTCTGAGGCACTAGATCTCGACCCCTGGGAGGTTTGCGCACCTCCTGGGACACTGGATGCGCCCCAAATGATTCCACCAACGGAATCAACTGCTATACGATTCAAAACGATTGTCTCGCCAAATGCGGAACTGGGTCGGGAGGGTTTCCCCGGATTTGCTCTGATGCTTCGTCTACAACCTCAAATGTCTTGCTGGAAGAGCTGTGTCCTAAATGGTTGGATGATGCACTCTGTAAGATTCCATCGTCAGAATCTGATGGGAAGTGTCTCGATCTATGCGCCCTGGCTGGATCTCCACTGGGTCGGAAGGAAAATGCAATCTGAGCTCGGACCTCGTGCAGCTCCACAAACCCTCAATTTGCCTTGCGCCCTCATTGGTTGAGCTGCGCACACTGCTACTGGATACTCCTGAATAGCACGATGAAATACCTGAATGGTATCTCCGATGGGCTAGGGTGTGTCTCTCAGCACCAAAACCAATTAATGGTGGTGGTTTCCTCCAGAAATCCACAAAACAGTAAAGTCGACTCTCTTCCTCCTCTGTGAACTTTCAACATCAAATCATAACAATGCATAATGAGGAATTAGGTCAAATTCCTCCCTTTATACCCATCCCGATCTAATTCACCATTGACCTCACTTAAGCTAGGCGTTTTTCCTCCTAAGGTGAATAATTAATTAATTAAGTCCCCCTTTAACACCTTTTCATTTTAATTCTTCGTTGACTTAGGCTTAAGTGACTTTTCCTAAGCTTTTTGGCTTAATTCATCGTTTAGCCACCAAATCATCCTTATTTCTCCATCTTGTTCCCTGTTTGAGCTTGACTGTAGTCTACGGGAACACATAGACTACTAAGTAACTCCCTGTTGGCCTACTCTTGGGAACGGGACATCACAGGCACTTCTTGGGAAGGAAGGTGATTGATGATGGTTTGCTAAGATTGGCTTAGTTTAAACTTTAAACCATCTTTGTGATTCATGTTATTGGCTTTGTTTTCAATTTCGATGGCTTCTCTAATGAGTCTAGTGGTGCACAAGAGCAAGGAATTTCATAAACATATTGGTTTAGGAACAGATGGGATTTATGGGGCTTAAAGATGGTTTTGACACATCGGATTTATCTTTGACACTATTTGAAGACATTTTATAGGGTTTTATGAGGTTTAAAGATAGTTTTGATGATTTGGAAAATTTCTCTATGATGCCATGAATGTACTGAAGAAAGGCATCAGTGTCGGAGGAGAAGGTTTGAGAGTTATGGGTGGGCATTTGATGGGTGGTTTTGTGGAAAGCTTTGTCTATTTGAGAATTAGACTAGCCATTGTGTTGGAGGGTCTCTTTGAGGAGGGATTTTTCAAGGTTAAGGTGATTATTATCAGGGATTTGGATAGCTCTAGTGACAAAGCTGGTAAGAACAATGACTTTTGTGCAGGATGCTGATTAGATTGGGCATGAAGGTACTCAACTATTTTATCTTCTGTTAATGGTCGGTTAATAGATAGCTCTAGTGACAAAGGTGGTAAGAACAATGACATATTTTATCTTCTGTTAATGGTCGGTTAATAGATAGCTCTAGTGACAAAGGTGGTAAGAACAATGACTTTTTGTGCAGGATGCTTATTAGATTGGGCATGAAGGTACTCGACTATTTTATCTTCTGTTAATGGTCGGTTAATGGATAGCTCTAGTGACAAAGGTGGTAAGAACAATGACTTTTTGTGCAGGATGCTGATTAGATTGGGCATGAAGGGTACTCAACTATTTTATCTTATGTTAATGGTCGGTTAATTTCTTGTTACAACTATGCAGATTGTCCACCTCATTATAACTATCATCCAGAAATAATGACGTGTATAATAATCTAAAAGCTTATCCACATTGAAAACCAAGAGTAATTCCAAG
>ML798141.1:20941-54855 GCA_009831015.1 Picea engelmannii
AAGGTTGACTTCTGCAACCCATACTTCAAAGTTGAGTGTTGCAAAGCTCATTGATGGATACCTTGCAGAAATAGCCCATGACACACATTTACCTCTGTCAAAGTTTATCAATCTAGCTGAATCAATATCTGATATTGAACGACCAGTGCATGATGGTTTGTACAGGGCTATCGACATATATCTTAAGGTAAATTTCCATCTTTGTATAAATCTTAATGGTTTAATGGACAAAATCATCATGATCCCATGTTAATTGCTTGGCCTTTTGAGGCTTCTAGAAAAATATCTACATCTTTCTTTTCGTTTTTTTATAAAAACTTCTGCATTCTGAACATATATTGAATCATCTCTTAATGTGCAGGAGCATCCTGGGCTGACAAAGAGTGAAAGGAAAAAGATATGCAGGTTGATGGATTGTAAGAAGTTATCAATGGATGCCTGCATGCACGCCGCACAGAACGAGCGTTTACCTCTGCGTGTGGTTGTGCAGGTTCTCTTCTTTGAGCATGTGAGAACAGCTATGTCAGGTGGATTATTGCTGAATGACTTGCCTAGTAATGTCAAAGCTCTCTTACCCCAGGAAAATGGATCTCAGGAAAGTTCTCAGTCAGCGACTAATCCTGAAGATGAGTGGGAAGCAGTACATGATGATTTTAAGGGAGATATAGCTTCAATGAAGATTAGAATAGCTGAAACAGAAAGAGAAGGAACTAACATGCAGCATGAAGCAGTCAAAAATACAAAAGCAAGAGGTATATTTTTGTTACCATCAAGGTCAAAGAAGATTTTCAACAAGTTATGGTCGAACAAAGCACATTCAGTAAATAGAAGTTCAGAAACTTCTGGAAGCTCTTTAAGTCCTGTTTCTGTAAATCCTGCTGACACTAAATCAACAGCTTCAAGGGAGAGAAGGAACTCGATATCATAGGCCTTTCGGTGTTGGTGCACAATACAGGGGCCATTTTCTGTCAACTATATGGGGGAATTTGTCGCATAAAAAACTATTCGTAGAACTAACAGTGTAACTTTTGTCTTATAGTTTCTCTTGATATTGGTGAGTCACCTGCCAACAATATCATTGATCTTAATATCAGTATAGCCATTTTCATGTTTCTGTAGCTACTGTACAAGTGGTGGGGTTAAGGGGACCAGTTTTGTTTTTCCTATTTAATGCTTAGTGCATGGCACCAATTTTCAGCTGTTGTACCATTACACTTCATGAAATTAGAATGACTGAAGGTTCTTAGGAGTCCCATTTGTGATCTTCAGTGGGTAGGCGCCTGGTCCCTATTTTCGTTGTAAACTCTATTTATAAAACAGAGAATTTGTTTGCAGGCTCCAAAAAATAAGATTTTAAGCATAACAGTGTACACGTATTAATCATGCAATCACTAGAGTTTGCAGTGCAATTATTGCTGTGCTCTGTTAGAGAACAGTAGAGATTCAATAACAGGTCAAATGTTGAACAAGTTATACTTTTGTGTTTGTCGAGTTGTATCCTAATTCATATAGTGCAATTAATATGTGACTAACTGATACCACTAATATATTTCTTTGATCCTAAATGTTCTCATTCTCATGATTTTGGATTGATGCTTGTGGCCTTGGATGGTCTTGTTCTTTCATTAAGCCAGAAATCCAGAGCATCTTCCAAATCACATTCAAGTACAGACCATCTAACTCGCCTCAAGTGCATATCCAACATCGCATTGTTTTGGCTTTCACTCTATTGTTTTACTATAACACCAGTAAGTGTTGGAATATATAATTCCTACTTATCTAATATACTTGCTAATGTATTGAGAGGTAGAGTTAATCTCTACGTGAGTTGTGTGATCTTATTATTAGGAGTTTGATTTATGAGATCCTAGATTCGTGTTTATGGTTGAGATATTTGCTCAACCTCTCATCCTATAATTGGAATAAGTTAGATCTGATAACTATCAGTGAGCTCTATATAATGAGCCACAAATGTATTGTATATGGGATCAAGGAATCAAGTAATCTAATAGTGTTGTGTTATAATGTCTCTCTCATTTGTTAATTTGGTATCAAAGCATTAGGGCTGGGCGTGACTCCCTCACGGGAGTGCCCAGACACATGTGGAGAGTAGAGGAGAGTTGTGTCATTGCTGTGAAAGGAAACTGTTGTCCTCTTGTGAAAGGGGCGTGAAGCTGTTAAAAAGGGCCGTCACTGTTAAGACCTGAGGATATCGTTGTTGAAGACGGAAGTCGCCTGTAGAGGGAGTCGCTGCTCGAGATTCCAGTGCATCGACTGTTTTTGGAAGACGCGCCATGCTGCTGGAGGAGAGTCTATGCGTGAGAGGAGGTAACGCGGCCATTGTGGAGGTTCGTGTCACGCCCATGCGTGCAAAGATCGTGGTCGATATCTAAAAGACTGTTGTGATAGAATGTTGAAAGGGCCGCCAGTGATCGAGCAAGGAAAAGCACCAAAGATCCAGCTTGAAAGCAAGTTGCTGCCAATCGATTACTTGTTTATTTGTGTGACCAATATCATCTCCTGAACAGAGCTGCATGAAGGGAGTAGCAGAAGAGCCGTGGCATAGCGCTGGCGATGAAGATGAGATTGACATCTCTCAATTCCAGATGTTATTGTAATGTTGTTTTTGAGTAGGCTCCCCATGTTGATTAGGAGAGAGCATGGCGGACTTGTTGTGGAGAATGCAGCGCGTGGAGGATTCCAGAAGGAGGTCCCGATCTGCAAAGAAATACTGTTCGGGACGATTTTGTAGAGCGTGAGTCGCCCACAAGAGGAGGACGACATAGCTAGCGAAAATTGCTAGGTCGTGGAAATTCACTGCGCCGTGAGGAAACGTGGGACCATTGTGGGCTTATGTATTGCTAAAAGCTTCGATAATGCCGAGGTCAGGGCCGAAATTTGCAAGCGTGGACTCTCCTTCAACTAGTTTGGATACAATCACTTCAGAATCTGGAGGTCTAAGCATGTCAGAGAAGCATCAACTAGTTTATGAGATTGCAAAATGGCCAGAAGGTGCCTCGGAAATACTTCAGCCCTGGACTCGGCGAGAGATTCTGCAAATACTATGTGCAGAGATGGGCAAGGAGAGGAAATATACTGGCCATTCTGTTAATGGAGTTGCTGAAATCCACAGTGAAATCGTGATGAAAGAGGTCTTCAGTGATTTTTATGAGATGTGGCCTGAAAAGTTTCAAAATAAGACCAATGGTGTAACTCCCAGGAGATGGATTCGATTTTGCAACCCTGAATTGAGTAAGGTTATCACTAAGTGGCTTGGAATAGAAGATTGGGTTCTTAAGACTGAACTTTTAGCAGAGCTTCGAAAGTTTGTTGATAATGTAGACTTACAAGAAGAATGGCGGGCAGCAAAAAGAGCCAACAAATTGAAGCTTGTCTCATATATCAGAGAAAAAAAACCGGGGTATATGATTAGTCCAGATGCCATGTTTGATGTACAGGTTAAACGTATCCATGAGTACAAGCGTCAACTCTTAAATATTTTGGGAGTTATATATCGATACAAGAAGATGAAGGAAATGACTCCAGAGGAGAGGAGAGGAGAGCAAAGTTTGTCCCTCGTGTATGCATATTTGGAGGCAAAGCGTTTGCAACATATGTGCAGGCAAAAAGGATAGTGAAATTAATAACAGATGTTGGAGCATTTAATATGCTTGAGCATTTAATATGGTATAAGCAGATCACAAGAAGTCTGCTGCGTTTGCTGAGTGGATGTTTTTTCCCAGATATTTTTGCTGATCCGTGTTGTTGTTATGTTACTGGTATCTATGGGTATTTATGAAGGTGCATGGAAACGGAAAGGAGTTCACATTACATGGAGGTGTTATAGCGCAATGAAGTGAGGTGTACGTGCTCATTCCGTCGGACTCACACATCTTCCAAATTAAGTCACAAAAGTGAGATTGAGTTGTGTTTATATTTCTTGTTTGAAGGTGTGATGATAGTTATTTAAGTTGTGTGAAGTGTTTGTGTGTCTTGGTCAAGAATGATGATGAGATGTAAATGGACATATGTAATGGGCTTGTAATATTGGGCATATGATTGGTGAGAGTATTGTTGATATTTTATGTACCTGATTGAATTGTTGTAGGGGGTGCATGATCGGTTGTACCCGACACCCCAGGTTATGGTCCAAATTGTAATGCTTAGCCATAGGCAAGCTAATTTCCCCAGGTTTGTTGTAAGCCCTGTTAGTAAGGCATAAACAGGCATACATGTTGTAGCGCAGAAGCGCATGTGATCACAGGGTGTGATACTCTCTCATAGGCAGAGAGGTTGTTGCATCAAGTTGTGGAATTAACCACTAGGGTAGGTACGAGGGTGGCAGGTGTACTCGTATGCTAGCTTGATGTTGAATTAGAGACTTTGGATCTTCGATTCAAGGTGGGGATGTGAGATGGAAGAATCTCAAAGTGTGAGACCAAGTTGTGAGTCTCAGAGTGTGAGGGACCAAGTTACGTTTAAGGGAGAGTTTAACATTGACGAGCTATGTAGCTGAAAACAATTCCTAGAGAACTAGCGGTTACGGCGGCAGATGACCCATGTATTGCGGTTACAGTGGCAGATGACCCATGTATTCCGGTAGATGGATTGTGTTTTATATGGACATCAATAATTATATGCAGGTACAAGGTGCAAGAGGAAGCAAATAAAGTTCAAGGATGAAGCCCACAGTGAAAGCAAGCTCAAGTGAAAAATTGAAGCCATGATAGTGATGAAGATATGACCACAAAGATATTTAGATAAGTAGTCATTAAGGGAGAGTGTTGGAATATATAATTCCTACTTATCTAATATACTTGCTAATGTATTGAGAGGTAGAGTTAATCTCTACGTGAGTTGTGTGATCTTATTATTAGGAGTTTGATTTATGAAATCCTAGATTCGTGTTTATGGTTGAGATATTTGCTCAACCTCTCATCCTATAATTGGAATAAGTTAGATCTGATAACTATCAGTGAACTCTATATAATGAGCCACAAATGTATTGTATATGGGATCAAGGAATCAAGTAATCTAATAGTGTTGTGTTATAATGTCTCTCTCATTTGTTAATTGTAAGGTGCTGCAAACTGAACATGGCTTTTGTAAGGAGGGTAAATTACAAATATGGCAACTTTGCGTGGAGAATCTTGTTTTTCGCAAGCTCCGTGCAATACAAGATGCCTTCAATTTCCCTTTTCAAACTAATTTTGTTGTTCAGAACTGCAGAGTTTGTTTCATGGTTTGAATTTGCATATGCCAAAGATTTTTACTCGAAACTGAAGTTATGGAAGATTAATTAAATTGTACCTTAAAGTTGCAGCATCCAAGATTTTATGCAGTTGAGGTGATTTTGCCTTGATTGTTAATAAGATAAAACTTATTTGACATTCTGTTATCTGGTGTGCCCTTAAATATACTGAATTCAAAGTAGAACAAGTTAGTACATGAAATCTGAGAGTGTTCCCCAAGGATTTGAAAAAGGGATTGAAACCGTGGTTGGGAAAAAGGGAAGGATCAAGAAGAGTGAAAAAAGTGGTTCATCAATTCAATTAAAATTGAGGAATCCTATATTTTTTTTATCTTGTCTTTTGGTTCCAATTAATCAGCTAAATTCCATTAATGATACAAAATGTTTCCAGAGTATTCATTATAACAGATCTTAATTTGGGGAAATTCATGAGTGTTTTAAGTTGCTATTGCTTGCAATCAACTTTTATGTTCAGAAGTGCATAAAGTTCGCCATTCTTAGTGTAAATAAAGTTTCAACGATGGATTCTGAACATTCTGGAATGGAATAAGACCGTGAGACAGTAAATACACCAATACATAAGAAATTTACCTTGGTGAAACTTTCAATTGAGAAAAAACTCCAGCATTAAAATACTTTGTTTTATTGCTTTTAAGAAATAACAATATGTTTAATCACATTTTTCACATAAAGATGGTTGTGTGCTTTAAATGAGCTAAACAGAGACATTGTTAAGGGTTCTCGGCCATTTACCCCACTGTGCTTTGCCCTCTTCTTAGATTGTTGAGCACACGGTGATTTGCCCTCTTCTTAGATTGTTGACACACGGTGAGAGAAAAATTTCTCTTCTACTGTTTTCAGAAAACTCTTGGAAATTTCCCTTCTACTTTTTCCAGAAAACCCTTGGATGGTATTGTGCCCTTTTATAGAGTTATTTGGAGATTTGGTCAAATATGATTAAAGGTATCTACTCATTAAGTGCCTTGTTTATTAAGCTATTAAGGATGACTAAATCACCAGTAGACTTTCTATTAAATGTCTAAAATTTAGTCTCCAAGGCGTAACTAATTGTCTCTTTCAATTAAATGTCTAAAATTTAGTCTCCAGGGCATAACTAATTCTCTTTCTTTCAAGACATGGTCAACATTGATCCCTTAAAACTAATTTGGCTTCACTTCTATTTTGTCATGGGCAGATAGAGATCATGTCCCTAAAGGTGAAAACCTTTTTTTAATTAAAAAACTAAAAGAAAGGTTTCCAGGTTTCCAACTAAAGAGTTTTAATTCCTTTTGGTGTAAGATAGATCCTAGTTAAGATGGATTTACACTAATTAAAGATTATATTCAAAATCTTAATTATTGTAAATTATATTATTTAATTAATTGTAAATTACTAATTAAATTTATCAGTTAGATGCATCACAATGGCTTGGTTATCTAAATTGAGTGACATAGGGTCTAGTCCTGAATGCAATTTTGAATTAATTATATTTGTTTTGAATGCAGTTTTTTTGGTTGAGAATGAAGTTCTTATGTATTCATATAAAATGAAATGATGCCAGGGAGTCCGTGGGAAGATCTATCTCGTAATTAGATAAAATAGAAGAGAATAGACATATTGTACACACATCTATCTCATAATTAGATAAAATATAAGAGTAGACATATTGTACACACGAAAACTATTCTCAATATTCTATTAATTCAAATAAACATTACACATATAAATATATTAATTTTGGCCTTAAGATAGATTGACTATTGATCCGGGAATTTCTGTGAGATCTCTCTACAAAAATCTTACGATGATGATCTTTTACTGACGCTTAATCGCATGTGAACATGAATAAATAATCATTAAGCATTGCATATGAACATGAACAAAATTGTCATAAGTATGTGCATATGTGTAATTAAATCTCTACTTAATCAAGCGAGAATGCAAGCAAAAGTCACATATATAATTTGACACCCATGCGTTAACGAAGTTCACTAGTACCTTTTGGTTACATCTCCGGATCCGCTTGGAATACAAATTGCTTTATTGTCCTTTCTTTAGCCAGAGATGAAACCTTCTCACAAAATGTGGTACATGCTCCTTACAGGGCTGAAACCGAGAGCAACCTTCTCTTACACAAAGAACCTAAGACTCTCACATAAGTGACATTTCTTCATACACGAAAAGGATTACATTCTTCTTAATGCAAAACTCTCTCTCCAAGGAGCCTAAATGGGCCTCCTCTTACAATGCTTACATAAGGAATTTATATAGTTTCCCTCTCTCCATAATTCAATGAGACAAGATCCACAAATTTATGATCTAATAACAACTCAAGGACAAACATGAGAAAGCATCTCAACCAAACTTAACTTCCCCTTGAGACTAGGAAACCACTTCATAAAATGAGGAAGAATCCCAAACCAATTCATGAGACTCCCAACTTTCTCTTAAAATTAGGAAACTAATTTGTGAGGTGGATTCTCACACAAAACTATTTTCCCATTAAAGCTAGGAAACTAATTGCGAGGTGGATTCTCGCACTTAATTTTATTTTATTTTTTACAATTTAAATGAAAAATACATGAACACATTATGCTCAAAATATTAATCATTTTTACAATATGAAACATTAAACATTTCTTTAAACTTTGTCACCTATCATCAATCATTTTAATGATCTTCTCCATGGTGTGTAAAGTATTGAATCCTTGTGTGGAGATCCTCCTGGATCATACCTCCCCACAAAAAACACTTTTGGGCCTCCAAAAGTATAGAGAGAAACTGCAACTTGAATCTCTGCAATTAGCTTCTAAGAAGAGTCTTACACTCCACGATGCACTTCCCCACTGTTCGATTTGCATAACAAATGTCTTTGACATGCGCCCTTCTTTCCTTCACCTTTGTACCTCAGAATGAGGATGTCAATGCCAACACTTGCATCAATGCAAATCTATAGCTGATTCCTTGATCTGCACAACAAATGTATTTGAAAGGCCACACCCTTCTTCTCCTTCACCTTTGTACTTCAGAATGAGGATGCCAATGCCAAGGCTTGCATCAATGCAAATCTGTAGCTGAAAGTACATGGATTACAACTTTTCAAAGCAATGCCATACTTGCCAAGAGTTTATAAAACACTCATGGACAAGTTTACAATGATTGTCAAGACATGCCTTAGGCAAAATAATGCCTCTCACTCAATAATGGGTATAAGACCTATTACAATGTTGTCAAAACAGGGCTAGGAAAAACAATGCCTCTCACTCAACATTGGCTACAAGACCCATTACAATGTTATCAAAACAAGCCTAGGCAAAACAATGTCTCTCACTCAATAGTGGCTATAAGACCTGTTGCCGCTTTGGGCTATCATGGAAGAAAACTTCAATCCACTTAGTGTGTCCTTGGGGGCAAGTCTCGAGTCAAGGTGTTGTCACCTAATCCTCAACTCCTCCATCTAGGCCAACTCCTAGCGAAGCCAAGGGGGGTAGTCCCTAACAAAAATACTAAGGCTATTTTAAACTATTTTAAGTAAAAGAACTACTTCTAGGAGTTTATTGCAAATAAAACATACACATTCAACATTTATCATTCATCAGACGAGATACTCATATAAATAATTTGTCCATAGAGATTACATGCATAAACCAAGTAGGATACAAGTTCTGCAAGATTGATAAATTCGTTAGACAATCACACATGAATGAAATACACTGCTCACATACATAAAGATAAATCCATAGTACCAGTGTCTTAAAAGTATCGTGGCCAGTTGTTGATCGCGTGTTTTACTAAGGTAAATTAAAGGTAGATTAATGAGAGATTGTGTGGCCTCTTTAGAGGCTACCTCTTTGTTTGGGAACTTGTGGAGAACTTATCGAAGCCCCATGGCCTCACCAGTAAGTTGACTAAGGGTGTCGAATTTCTAACACGGGGAGAACCTAGATCTCAAAATTTCCATCTGACTTCACACACTCCCCTTAGGCATTTTCTCACGTATTGAAGTAGCAACTATTGAGATTTCCCTAATTAAACTACTCTGCACAAACAATTCCGGTTCCGATGAATCTCAGGATTGAGCTAGGCTTGCAAGGGTTCAGAGCATACACCAGTAATTGCGGGGAAGGTTTATTTTAACTTTGCAAAAATGAAATAAACTTTGAAAATTGCTTGAAACTAAAAACAGACTTTTGCAAGGTTTTATTGTCGATAGTAAAAAGTAAAATCTATGCTAATCATGCATAAAGATTGAAATTTACTTTTAAGCTTAGGTGCATGCAAGATTTGAGTGATGTGTGTGGTTGATTTCCTTATGCTTATGTGTGTTCGTGAGATCATATAATAAGACTTGTAAGGAAATAAAGCAAAGAAAAACACACAACACGCCAATCCCCCTAATGGGGATAAATAAACTGGGCTCCAAGGGCTCGCTTTTATTAATCCTATTACAACTTTGAGAGGATGACTCTCTTTTCTTCTTTTCTCTTTAACATTTTATTTGGATCCTTGTAGAATTGGATCGATTACTAAGCTAACTACTACAAACAAGACTCTTTGAGTCTTGGTTTTCAAGGGTCGGGTCTTGGAGTGAAAAATCTTTGATCTTGAGTTCGGAAGAGGTCAAAATATTCCTTGTACCGAGACGGACCTGCTAAAAGCCAACAAGGAAAAGTTATAGAAATAGAAAAAAATGACATGCAAACACAAATTAAAAGTATAAATTTTTGTAAGGTTTTTTCACAAAAAAATTAGGCACTAAAAAAAACAATTTTTGAGACTTTTTTAGAGACTTGAAGAGAATAACCAAGTCCTCTTTTGAGTATTTCTGTTCGTTATCATAAAACATAAAATAAGAATACTCAAATGACTAGATATTAAGGAAAAACAAATAACAACTTTTACTTAGAGATTTGGCAAGAAAATTCAGAAAATTGCTTAATAAGAACTATAACTAGACTTAGATTTAGCAATAAAATTAGAAATAGGTCTAGATCTTGCATGCAAACACTAGAAAGAAGATAATAGCTTGAAATTTAATCTAGTTATACATGCATTCTAAGAAAGAGAGAAATGAGAAGATTTTTTTTGATTTTGTGGAGACTTTTGCTTGAGCCTCAAGAATCCTTGGGCAATGGAGTCTTTCTTTGATGTGAAGAAGAGGGAGGAATGTTTTCTGAAGTGCTTTAAGAGAAAGCAAGGGAGCAAGAAAGCTTCTTTTATTTTCCAAAAGGTTGGTCTTTCACGCTCCAAGCTTCTCACAAGTGCCCGCAAAAAATGATGTTTCCTACAAGAGAGACTTTGTTCCACGTTAGTTTAAACAAAAACCCAACATGAGAATATAAACATCAAATGCATAAAACAAACATATAGACTAGCAAACAAGTAGAACTATATATTCTAATTGGATAACAATATCCTTACCATAGCCACCATGCAAATACAAGAAAAAAACTTGAAATGATATTACCTCATAAGCTAACAATCCATCCACACATGTGARACCAAACACCAAATATYGAGCTCCAAAGTCTTTGATTCCAATATAGAAAATATATTATAACAATGTATAGCAAGGTCRCCCAAACTCCAACTAGCTAAAAGGAGAGGGGTCGCCTTCTATTTATTACAATCCGAGTGACAATTCCCATGAGAGAATGTGCTAGTGCATGAGGAGATGCACAAGTGATGAGGGAGTGGCACATAGAGTAAAGTAGAGATGCACATAGAGTAAAGGGGAGATGGAGCGAGGTGATGTGAGGTGGAGTGGAGTGATGTGAGGTGGAGTGGAGTGAAACGAGAGTGAATAGGAGTGAGTTGGAGTGGAGTGAAACGAGAGTGAATAGGAGTGAGTTGGAGTGGAACTAGGGTGTGAGGGCGAGTTTCAACATAGGGATGTGCATCGTCTCTCCCAAATGCGCCACCTAACAAGGGAGGCCGAGTTCTAGCTTTGGGATCATCTCCCTTGTACACCTCATCAAACAAGTCACCTTCCTCTCCAGTGAACTCGCCCAAGCTCCGAGTTGACTGAAAATCGAGGAAAAACATGTCCCCTACACGTTTCCTAACTTTTAGCATTTCTCCTAAATTTTAGGGAATTTAATTAAAATACATTTTTTTGTCTTTTTTCGAGATAAATACATTTTTGAGTGATTAAAATCATTTTTTTGCCTAGACAGAAGGGGAATAAGGGTATAAGGGTTCTCTGGATTAGAAAATGAGCACAAACATGGCATCTGACAATGATTGATGCCATATTTTTACAATTTATTGACTTTACATTAAAAAATTCTCGTTTTGCGGGAAATTTATTATTTGACCAAAACATTAAAAAAAATCTAATGGAACCTAACACAATTTCCATATGACTCAATAGACATCACCTAGCATGAACTCATATACATTCAGACAATATACATTGGTTATACCATGCCAAGGCCTAACCACCAACACATATTCTAGCTTTGGCGTCAGTCTTGAGTGAAAAAACTTAGAAATTATTAATTGCCCACCGAGGCAGGCAAAAAAAATTAAAAAGTGAAAAAAAACACTCTAGAGTACATGCTCATACTCAGGTCTTAGGTGGCCAATAGTATTTTACAACTTTCATGCTCAAGTAATTTATTACAATGCCCCGGAGGGATGGAAATGTGGAAAAGTGGTCTTTAAAAAGACCTGTTGAATCTGTGAACTCTGACTTCTGAGCATCTGTCTGCTCAGTCTCTGGCGACTCATCTTCAAATCCAGCTAGTGCAACTCGGTGGATAATAAGACCCATTACAATGTTTCCAAAACAAGCATAGGAAAAACAATGCCTCTCACTCAACAATGGATATAAGACCCATTACATTGTTGCCCACACGACTTAACAAAGTTTTAGGCATAGAACAAAATGCCTCTCTTTCATCATCACTTTTAAGAGTGGCTAATCACAACCTTTCACATCAATTTCAAGGCAACATTAACATTAAGGCAAATACTCCAAAATGTGCACTAGTGGTAAACTCTATGGTTCTTAAAGCCCCCATTGCAAACATGTGCAACATAATAAATAAGGCAAATTCCATCATTATCACACTCGTCTTGCAATTCCAAGACTTTTGGTTGTAAACATGACTACTTTATGTCGAAGTGTCAAAATGACCTCTTACTACACCATCTCGGTTTGCATGTAAGACTCAAACAATGAATTTCCTGCAATAATTCAGATTTTGCTTCCTTGTTGCAACACTCAAAGATCACCATAATCTGCAACATACATTCACCCTCTTGCAATTTCCAAAAAGAGGCAAAAAATAAGAAATGCATGAAACTTACATTGGATTTCATGCCAAGACGCTCAATTGACTGCTCAAATCTCAGTATACACAACACCAACAGGTCCATCTCATCATTCTTCAACTTTTGACTGTAAACTCCACCCTGTTCTGAAAGGAGCAACTCTGCCTTGAAAAACATGCCAAACAATGATGGGATTGGCCATAGCCCTTAAATTCCGCTGCTTAGATTCAAATTCTTCTTGCACCAATGGATTTGTGACAATAAATCGTGCAAAAAAGACTATAATTTCATCAAATTCTATCACTATCACTTCCAGGCCCTTTGCCTCGATCTATGTGCAACAGAAAAGTACAAGCCTAATTATGACAGGGCTTGTCTTGAAATCCATGCCATAGGTGGGCCATACTTTCCTCGATCTGCATGTCGCATTTCTCCCCTAGCACCTGGTCATGAACTCCGTGCAGGAATCGGGGGCCAAAGTACCGAACTTGGCCTCGTGGTTTCCACGTGCTTGTTGGATCCTCCCCCTGCAGATGGCAGATTCACTGGTTTAAATAGATATGTGGTCGATAGATATACCAATAGGGCCGTTAGTTGGCAGAGTTTATTTAAAGCATGGGTTTGGCGGAGGTTCAGAGGTAAAACCCCGTGGACCCTCGTTTTAGTCATTCTCTCTAACAAATACGAATCCACCATTTTAATCAGTTGTCACCATTTTTAATAGTCCGTTGGTTGATCGCCAATTTGGGGCACCAGTGGTTAGCCGCTGGGTCCGACACTAGTCGGTCCAGTGGCCAACCCTTTTTTAAACTTGGATTTTTCAGACTCATTGGGCATTCAATGGGTGCCACATGGTGTCCCATGATTGGGCCATGTGGCACTCTGTCACTGTCCATTCAACGCCTAGTCGGTAGTCCAATGGCAGTCTAGTTAGCGCCTGTGTCATCACCTAGTGAGCGCCATGTCAACCTCCGTACTTCCACGTCATCTGTATAGATGACACATGGCTCAATTTTATTGGTCCATTTGGACCCCTAAAAAGGCCAAAAATGCGTGACACATGACAACGTATGGTGTTTCCACGTCATCATGGTGACGTCAACACTGTACGAACTTCATTATATTTGCCTGTTGGCCTAAAATTTCAGATGGCCATAATGTTTGCATTAGGAGTCTGTTTGAGGTGTCATTTGCGTCGTTGGAAAGCTCTCGTCGAGCTCTTCGACTTGGCATTTTTCTCGTTGAATTCTAGGAACTTTGATTTTTGACCATTTTTTTTCAACTAAGGAGGATTCAATCTCCAACTGCATGGAATATGGTACGGGATTATTGTTTGGTGTACCACGAAACTCGGGGTGAAGCGTCGAACATTTCCTGATCCAGTGGCCACTCATTTGGAAGTGACTGCAATAGTTGCATGACTTCATGTCCTTCTCGCCTTCACTGTAAGGAGCTTTTCTCTTCCAGTACTTTGCAACATTTTTGCTGTCCCACATGATGTACATAGGTTGGAGATGTGACGTCAATATGATTCATGGTAACTAGAGTGATGCCCCCAACATGAATAAAAACGGTTGGTTGCGGGTCTTCAACATGACTTGCAGAGGTCGCCGTCCAATCTCCAACATGACTAGCAGTGACTGGACTAGTGGTGGTAGATTGTGGCATTTGATACCAAGGTCCCGAGAAAGATTGGCTTTGAAACATTGTGAGGCAGGAAGGGTCCTGGTTTACACCTTGTTCCTGTCCGGAAGGGTAGTATCCTCCGCCTAAATGATCTATAGAGGTTTGTACGGGCATCATCACTGAAGCAGATGTTTGCGAAGAGACAAAAGTATGATAAGGATTGTTCAAGTGAGGATATATGTTTCCCCCATGTGAAGGGGTTACGTGAAGAGGGTATCCTGAACTATAAAATTGATTCTCCCCGTATGAAAGACACGTGGATATATGGGGACTTGCCATGGGAAAAGTGTTCATATGAACTGGCATGGCGGACGAAGGATACACAGATGGGGTGTAATAAGTAGAATAACCACCCATTTGAGAACTGGCTCCTAAAAAAACATAGCTAGGACTAGATCTGTAAGAGAGGAGGTTCCAAACTCCCATAGTGAGAGTTGGTTGGGGAACATGACTCATATCAAACGAAGATGTAGATGGCCAAGCTTGTTGGATTACTGAGAGGGGGGGTGAATCAGTAATAACGTAATTATAATCGTTTTTCTCCAAATAATCCAAGTGTTATATCAACGTAGAATTATTATCCAATAATGAGCAATAAGAAATGAACAATCACACACATACACAGTACATCAGTGTTTTACATGGAAACCCAAATCGGGAGAAAACCACATAATTCTTTATCTTATATGTCTTGAAGAATTACATTCATTGGAAGCACCAACTTCCTTTGTTTTCCAGCTGCAACTGGAAGGAGGCTCCAACTCCCTAGTTTCTCATGCTACAACCTGAGGGAAGCTCCAACTCCCCAATTCTCTGGCTACAACTAGAAGGAGGCTACAACCCCCTATGTTCTCCGGCTACAACCGAAAGGTGGCTACAACCACCTGTCCTTGCCCTGTCCAACCAACCTGAAGTATAAGTAGAATGATGGAACCACTGTCATACTATCACTGTGAAATATACCGCTGTAAACATGTACCAATAAACCTAAACCATGCATCAACCTGTACCTCAACCTATAATCAACCTGTACCATAAACAAGTGCATCAACCATGCACTAACCTGTACCAAACAATCTGTAATCAACCTGTACCATAAACAAGTGTATCAACCATGCACCAACCTGTACCAAACAATCTGTAATCAACTTGTACCATAAACAAGTGCAACCAACCATGTACCAGGTATGTAACAATCATGTGTCAAGTACTCATCAAATATGACTCATCAATATGTACCAACATCATCAACTATACACCTCATGTATGTGCCAACTCATCAACTACTTGTCTCAACCATGTACCCAACTTGTACCTTAACCAAAAGCCCTCATCAATTTCATCATCCAAATATGATTTGTAACTTTGTAATAGACCTGGTGTATATGATCACATACCTGCAAACCTTCCTTAGCTTTAACAACAAGAGACTATCATTTTCATCAAACATTTCTTTAGTCTCACAAGACTAGTTTTGGATTAGTCAACAACCCTAACTTGAAATAATCATAACTTTGTACCTGTAATGAATAAAGATTTGAAAATGATACAAACTTTTCTTCAATGTGTTTTATGGAATTCCTCCAGGTGTCACTACTTGGAATCTATCAGAAAAGGAGTTATGGCAAAAATGACACACCTTGCTGAATTCTGGCTTATTCTAGAGAGCGACCTTGTAGAGTGTGCCCCACACAAAATATTTGTTGAATTGATATGAAACTGTTATGAAGCATACTACAGACTGTAATATAACCAAAATATTTGGTATTACTGAATTTGGATCTGTTATGAAGAAATTATGACGTTTTTACCCGAAACCCCTGTTTTTGATTAGTTTCAGGACTAGCCACAAACCCTATTTTCCACGGAGTGTAACTCCAAAAATACAACGACCCACAAGATGATTTTCTTACCACAGATACTTGGATATGTTTCCTCAATGACATATCAATTTCAAGGGCTGAATCATTCTATAAAAAAATTTATTGCGAAAATGGTGAGATGATCTGAAAAAAACATACCTTAGAAAGCATCATCAAAATAATTTATCCTTCCTTGAATTCCGGCCTTCTTTTCTTCACTTTCCTCAGAAATTCAGCTTAGATATCCTTTGGTTACCTTAGAAACCTATAGGTATTCAATATTCTCAAGTGTGTCTTAAATGAGAGAGCCCTGCCTCTTATTTATACTCTCCAAGTAGCTTCCTTAAAAACATCTTCTAGGTCACTCTGCCCACTTTCCTTATTTTAGGGTTAACTCACTTCTAATTTTTCCATTAAATTTATTATTGAATTAATTTATTTTGTATTCACTTTGAATTATAGTACACTCATCACTTCACTTTATTATTTACCTTTTAAAATCTCTTAAACCACTTTGACTACTTTGACCTTTTGGGGCTTCTAGATGACATATGAGGGTTCGTCAACTTCGTAAGGCCATAACTCTCAAACCTTGAGGATTTATGTGATGTTACACATACCACCAGAAATGGAATGACATGTACTATCCATATAGAATATTATTACTTGAAAATATATCAAAACTCATATCGTTATCCATCAAACAAACTTGGGTCCATTACCCAAACCTAGGTTCTCCAACTTCTCATGACCATAAATCTCTAACCGTGAGGAATTATGTGATGTTCCACATACCATCGGAAATGGAATGAAAAGAACTATCCATATAGGATAGTTTAAATGAAAAATTCATTGATGTTCATCTCATTATTCTACAAATAAACATGGGTTCTCTAACCATACTTCTAGGATAACTCAATTCGCAAAGCGTCTTCCCGTGAAGGATTTCACCATAAGGGGACCAATTTGGAGTTCATCCATTTCTACTTATTATCAACCATGACAAGAAAATAATGAGTCATATTTACATAAAACAATCTTGGGTCCATTACCCAACCTTTGTGCTACGGGGCTTTCTTCAAGCGTTGACATCAATGACAACCAACCTTAATCAACAATCTTCCCCTTTGGAATTGATGGCAACACTCTAATGCAATACTGAAATCATATCACTCATGCTCCCTCTGGAACCATGCCTCTGTCCTCTGCATCTGATAAATCTCTCCCCCTTTGTCATCAATGTCAAAGGTATCTTTCCATCAGGGTTGCTCCTCCTGATTGAATTGTCCTCTTATGGTGCTTCCTCGTGTAAATCTAAGACATATAAGATAAGGATTTAAAAAACATTCATTTTGGAGTAGAAATAACTCCAAGTCTCTCGCGAAGATATTCAAAGGATTCCCGTGGAAGTGGTTTTGTGAAGATGCCCACCACTTGTTCTTTTGTGCCCACATACTCAACTCTGATGTTCTTTTCTGCAACCTGATCCCGTAGAAAGTGATACTTTATTGGAATGTGCTTCATTTTGGAGTGCATCACTGGGTTCTTCGAGATACTGATGGTGCTTGTATTATCACAATAGATTGGAATGGGCTCATCATACTCAACCTGTATATCTGTCAGAATTTGTTTCATCCAAAGAACCTGTGTACAACATGATGCTGTTGCAATATACTCTGCCTCGGCTGTAGATAAAGATACTGATGATTGTTTCTTGCTTAGCCATGATACTAAACACTCACCCAAGTAGAACACTGCTCCACTGGTGCTTCATCAGTCATCAATACAACCTGCCAAATCTGCATCTGTGTAGGAAATAAGTGATAGATCCTTTCCTTTTGGATACCATAATCCAAACTCTTCTATTCCTTTGAGATATCTGAAAATCCTCTTCACTGCTAACACATGTGACTCCTTTGGTGCTGCTTAAAATTGTGCCACCTATCCAACTGCCTGCATTACATCTAGTCTAGATGCTGTCACATATAGTAGGCTACCAATCATTGACTTGTATTGCCTCTGATCTGTAGACTTCGAATCATCATATTTTCTCAACTTGCAACTGGTTTGCATGGGAGTGATAACTGGTTTGCAATCTTCCATTCCGAACCTCTTTAGCATTTCTCTGATATACTTGGTTTGAGAAATAAAGATTCCTTGGTTTCTTTGACGTATTTGAAGTCCCAAAAAGAAGGATAGTTCTTCAAGTAACGACATTTCAAATTCATTCTACATATCTTTTGCAAATTTATGGCTTAACCTGTCATCATCACTACCAAAAATAATATCATCAACATAAACTTCAATTAATAAAATATTACCTTCACTTACCTTGATGTAGAAATTGTTGTCTGCACTTCCTTTTCTGAACCCTGTCTGCTGCATATACTTATCCAGTCTAGAGTACCATGCTCTAGGAGCCTGTTTTAGACCATACAAGGCCTTCTTTAATTTACACACATAATCTGCGTTCTCTGACAACTGAAATATTTCTGGTTGTTCAATGTAGACTTCTTCTCCAAGTTCCCCATTTAGAAAAGATGATTTTACGTCCATCTGATATACTTTAACATTTTTGGAGCATGCATAGGCTAAAAGAAACCGGATTGCTTCCATTCTGGCAACTGGGGCAAATGTCTCTTCAAAGTCGATTCCTTCAATCTATCCATATCCTTTACATACTAATCTAGATTTGTTCCTTGTAACTTGTCTATCTTCATTTAATTTATTCCTAAAAACCCATTTTGTGCCGATCACATTCTTATTCTTTGGTCTTGGAACGAGTTCCCAAGTGTCATTTTTCTCTATTTGATCCAATTCTTCATTCATGGCCTTATTCCAAAATTCATCCTTGTTGGCTTCTTCAAAACAGTTTGGTTCAATTGTAGATAAGAGTGCTAGGTGTGTTTGTTCTGGTGAATGAATTTTTCTTGTAGTCTCAACTCCCGCATCTTTGTTTCCAATAATCTGATCTGAAGGATGATTTTTCTATACTCATTTTCTAGGTGTATTTGGAGATACTTGTTGAACTTGCTCTTTTGTTTCTGTCGGATTCTCTTCATCTTCCTCTTCTACTTCATCTTCTGCTTCTTCTTCTTCGAAAAGTTGTTCCATTGATTTGTTTTCTTCTTCCTTTGATTCTGGTCTGCCTGTTTAATCAATTGTTACGTTGATGCTTTCCACAACTTTGTTCAATCTTAGATTGTAACACTTGTATGCTTTCCTTGTACTTGAGTAACCAACAAGTACTCATTTGTCCACACGAGAGTCAAACTTTCCCATTATGAAATTTTATCTTTTGATGTAGCATTTGCTTCCAAAAACTCTGAAGTGCTTCACATTTGCTGGTCTTCCTTTCCATAGCTCGTAGGGAGTTTTATCAGTGTTGTTTCTGAGCATTACTCTGTTTTGAATGTGAACTACTGTGTGCACTTCCTGTGTCCAAAATATATCTGTCAATTTGGAATCCATTAGAATTGTTCGAGCCATTTCATGTACTGTCCTGTTCTTTCTTTCAACAACTCCATTCTGTTGAGGTGTACTAACAACGAAGAATTGTCTTTTTATTCCATGATTGCTGCAGTAGTCCATAAATTCATTTGAAAGGAACTCTCCTCCATTATCATATCTCAAGCATTTGATTCTTGAATCCATCTCATTTTCAACCATTTCCTTGTAGATCTTGAAGTTTTCAAAATCTTCTGACTTGTTCTTGAGAAAACAAACTGCAGTCATTCTTGTATAATCATCAATTAATAACATAAAGTATCTCTCACCTTTTAAGCCCTTTTTTATAGTTGGTCCAGCTAGATCAATATGCATAATTTCCGGTGGTCTTGTTGTTGAATATTCCTTTGATTTGAACATGGTCTTTGTTTTCTTTCCTTGTTGACAATGCTTGCATAAAGTGTTGGTTGGTTTTGTGATCTGGGGAATTTCTCTGACTGCTTCTATTTTGCTAACTTTGACAAGGTTATCAAAATGCATGTGACCCATTCTTCTGTGCCATAGCCAACTTTCATCTTCCTTTGATAGACAACACTTTTCGTTTCCAATTTCACTTAACACGTATATGTTGTTTGAAGTTCTTGCAACTGTACCGGCCAATTTCCCTGAACCTTCTCTTCTTATCTCACACTTTTGTGAATCGAAAGTAACTTTATGACTTTGGTCACACATTTGACTCACACTTAGAAGATTATGTTTCATATCTTCTACCAGTAGAACATTTTGTGCATTTTTATTCTTGTTCCCAATTCAGACTGTGCCTTATCCAATGATTTTGGCTGAATTATCATTTCCGAAGGAGACTGATCCATTTCTTTCCTTTCACAATGTAAGAAATTTGTCTCTATCACCTATCATGTGTTTTGAACACCCACTACCAACATACCAATAATGTTTCTTCTTCTTAGCTTGTAGAACGATTGTGCATTCTTCATTTCTATACCGATCTTGCTTTCTTATCCATGTCGTTTTCTGAGGTTCTTGTCTGTGACTATTGTTATCCTGTTGAGGTTCTTTAGGAGGGACTGCCATCCTGCAATTTTTGGCCACGTGTCCAAAATTGTTACATTTGTAACATTCCACTTCAGTGCTCAAAGATTTAAACCTGTTGTAACTTCTTCTTTGTGTTTCACTAGGTTTTCTTAAGTAACCCCTTTGTGTATGACTCTCAACGTTGTTATTGTTCCTATTGTTAGCTCTGAAATTCACAACTTTATGTTCAAACTTATTACATGCATAACATAAACCAAAAAATATAGTTTGATACCTGGGAGTTGAAGATCTTATGAAAGAAGGTGATCTTATGAATCCTTCTTCTTCTTGAGGCCTATCTGTCTGTTGTTGATTCTAAAATCTGAATCTTCTCGATGGAGGAGTGTCCCTGTAATTTTCCTTGTACATCTTCCTATCCCCTTTGATTGTTTCTGCATAGCTTTTTGGATTTGTTTCTTGCTCTATTGTTTTGGAGATTGATCCATTTTCTGTCTGATTGTATCCAAGTCCAGACTTGTCAAGATGAGATTTTTGACTGCTGATAATGTCATCCATAACTTTTGAGCTATTCTGCATATTTTTATTTTTAATATCCTTTCTTAGTGTGACAATCTCTGCTTCCAATTTTCCAATGATCTTGTCATTTTATTCTAGTTGTTCTTTGAGTGCTTCTTCAATTCTTTTATCTTCTTCTATTTGAACCTTCAATCTTGTGATCACTTGTTCTAGTTCTCGAGTGTCATTTTTCTTGTCTAGTTTTTCTTGTAGTTTCTTGTTTTTCTTCTTTTCTCTTCTGATAACTTCTATGGAACACATTAATTCTTCTTGATAGTCAGCTTCTGCCTCTTCATTTTTGTCTTCGACTTCTTCATATTCTTCTTCGGAGTCTTCTTTGTCATAATATTTTACTGCCATGAATATAACTCTTCATGTCTCACTGTCACTGATTTCATCTTCATCTGATGATGATATGTGTTCTTTGATGCATAAGATTTTCTTGAAATCTTTTTTTGTAGTTCTTTTGCCTATATATGTGTGTTTTCCTTTTGAGTAACCTTCATCATTTCTCTTTTTCTTATGAGGACATTTGTTAGAAAAATGACCAATACCATCACAATTAAAACAAATTAAAGAAAGTTTACCTCTATACCTACCATTGGTTCCCTTGTTCAGTCTTTTGACGAAGTTGGCCACTTCTTCATCATCTTCCAAGACGTCGTTGCTGCTGCTATATTCTTCTTGTTCCTTTTTCTTTTGCTTTGATCTTTTGGATTCTTTGAAGGCTGCTTCTTTTACATTTGGATTTTCCTGTTTAGTTCTCATTTCATATGCTGTGAAGATTCCATGTAGTTCATCCATGCTTATTGAGTTCATATCCGATCTTTCTTCTAGTACTGGTATCTTAGGGTTGAATCTCATAGGAAGAGATCTTAGTACCTTTTGAACAATTATAAATTCTTCGATTTCTTTTCCAATCCTATGATTGCATTCACTGTTTCGTCAACTCTTAAGAAGTAGGCTGCAATATTCTCATCTTCCTTCATTTTTAGTTGTTCGAACTGACCTCTGTAAGTTTGAAATGGGAAGTGATCACCATGGATTTCATTACATGATTACCCATAAAGAATAAGAAACATGATTCAATCATGGTGGTGGTTGACAAATTAACAAAGGCTGCTCATTTTGTACTTGTGAAAACAACGCATACAACGACTAATATTGCAAAATTTTTCATGAAGGAAATTGCTAGGTTGCATGGGATACCTAGGACAATTGTCTCGGACATAGATAAGAAGTTTACCTCCAATTTATGGAGGGGATTGTTTAAAGGATTTGGCACAAATCTAAAATTTAGCACCGCGTACCATCCCCAGAAATATGGGCAAACAAAGAGGGTCAATCGAATAATTGAAGATATGTTGAGAATGCATGTGATGGATAAGAAATCTAAGTGGGAAGATTACTTACACTTGGTTGAGTTTGCATATAATAATGGGTATCAAGATTCATTGAGAATGATCCCATTTAAAGCCTTGTACGGTAGGAAATGCGATACTCCAGTAAGTTGGGACAACCCAACAGATAGAGTGGTACTTGGGCCATAGTTTCTCAAGGACATGGAAGACCAGGTGGTCAAGATCAAACATAATTTAAAGGTATCTCAGGACAGACAAAAAGTTTATGCAGACAAAAACATGACAACTAGAGAATTTAAAGTAGGGGAGCATGTACTTTTGAAAGTGAAGCCCAAGAAAAGCTTTTTGAAATTGGGTAGTTGTACAAAGCTGGCAACCATATTCTGTGGTCCATTTGAAATATTGGATAGAATAGGGCCAGTTGCATACATGATTGCATTGTCTGCTTCCTTGAATGTGCAAAATGTATTTCATGTCTCTTTACTAAATAAATATGTTCATGATCCTAACCATGTTATTGATTGACATCTGATTCAGGTAGAGACAGAGGGAGATTTTCAAGTTCAGCTAGTGCGGGTATTGGACAGAAAAGTCAAAAAGCTTTGGAATCGAGTTATAGAGCTGGTAAAAGTTCAGTGGACCTGCTACGGTCCTGAAGATGCTACCTGGGAGCATGAAGATGCCATGTGGGTAGAGTACCCGCAACTTTTTGAATAAATTTGATATTTTGATCTCTATTTTGTATATGCACTGAGGACAGTGCCAAAATAAGGGGAGGGGATGTAACACCCCAGGTTTTGAACCCCCATTTTAAATAATGTATTGTTACAATGTTGAGAGGCCAGGGTGCCCAAACAATTATTAAAGGGCCAATATGCCCAAGAAATGTAATGTTTTGATCATTATTAATAATAAACACATTGCTGGCTGCTAGACGGACAAGGACTAGAGTTATAGGGGCTATGATTCCACAAGAGACGGGGCTTGAGGGAATAAGTGTTTATTACTTTTTTTTAATTACCCTTTTTTGTCTAAGGGAGGGGATCGATTACGTGAGCTTCTTGGGGAAAGCCAGGAGGTTCTTGATTCCCCACGAAGTTACTTAAACCCGCCTTTGGTTTGATGGGGGGGGGGTTCGAATGATGGCTTGTTTGTTGATTTCCTGTACGTTCATTCATTTCCCTCACGCACTTTCATGCACCTTCTTACCCATTCATTGATCCATCCTCATCCACGTCTTGTCTTGGGAAAGGGAATCGAACTGCTAAAGAATTAGCCACGAGATAGTTGGCGGTAATGGTCGCTAGTGAAATCCAACCATGACCTGGGGCCTGCATGTCTGAGATGCATTGGCCTGTGCCCTGTTTTTTCTGACAACTACGAGTCCCGAGACTTCCAACATTGATATTCTGGACCAACTGTGCTGGAGGCCCTAGAAAAAGGAGAAGGACTGCCTGAGGGACTCCGTGGCATAGAAGGGTGGAAGTTCATTCTCTTGGGCGGTATAGGCTGGGTAGAAGAGAGATGGGTACTTGGATTGTTGTGGGTGCTGGGAAACCCGTGAGAGATTTAAAGATGACTGGTTTGAGAACCTAAGTACACTCTGGAACCGTCCTTGTGGATTCATAGCCCTGGCTCGGGGGTGACACTGTTGTTGAGATTTGGAGCAGTGGTGTCTATGGTTGGGTTGAACGTTCTTGGTCTGCAGCCAGTTGGTGTCGCCTTTTTATAAAGATAAGTGCTCTCTGTTGTGATATTATTATCTGTGTATGAATGTATTCCGCTGTGTATTTTAACTATCATTTTAATACAATCTAAGATTATGCATGCTTGCTGGATATTGCTGTGCATGTCGCTAAATCTTGTATCTTATGCGTTCTTATTAATTAAATAAGGTATCAGTAACAATACGAAGTCCAAGGGTGGGCTTGTAGGTAGCATGCCTCGACCTGTGGGTGACTGGGGATGTTACATTACCCTTTCATTTAAGACTTGTAACCAACTAGGGGCTTCTTCACCATTCTTTGGGGCTTCTAACTTCACAAGACCATAACTCCTCAACCATGAAGAAGCACGTGGTGTACCACCTATCACCGAAAACAAAATGATGAGGAATATCCATCTGTGATTGTGTTACATGCATTTGCACTGTCCTTCATGTCCCTATTCCTCAAACAACTTCGGGTCCATGACTACACATTCGGGACTTTGTGTAGACTTCATCAAATGCACCCAACACCTATGTTGACATCAACCACTCTTGTTGACATCAATTAAAACTAACTCACCATCAATATCAATCACAACTATGGGGTATCTCGAATGCTCCAAGGGTTGACATCATTGACAACCAATTGTCCAAACCAACTGTCCAACACTGGTTAGGCCCATATCAAATCTACCAGAAAACTGGGTCACAAAATTTTAAACTCAAGTCATTGGAGGGAGACTTGGAGGAGATCCCTGTCAATGGACTGATGCTCAAATGCTACTTCTCCTAATAACCTAGGTGTTGTAGTTTTATACATAGTAGGTTTTCTCTTGATTTTGTGTAAATATTTTTAGAATAAACTTCCCACATTTCCTTTTTGACTTTTCAATATAATTATTTCCATTACTACTGCTATAAAGCCTTTGTTGATCTATTATTGTACTCATACACTAAATGTGACTTATTGGATATTGTGTTACAGAGTGAGCTCCTAAATTATGACTGAATAACTATTCATGTATATTGATGTTGAAACTATGAAGTTTCATAACCAACAAATCAACCTCCAGTGGGGCTAGGCAGGAAGAGACGGGAATATCACCCCAGGCTTAGATCCCCAACATAGAAACACATTAGACCCTAGGCTAAGTCTCCTATAACCTAAAGTCCAAGCATTAATCCCTTTTGCTTGACATTTTAAATATTTAAATATTTATGTGTTTTATTATTTATGATTTTGTATCTTTTCGCTTTTATAATATTTATTGCTTTTGTAAATAAAGTTAAAAAAAAGAGTTATTATTATTATTTTTTTACAAAAACTAACAAAAGTTTAAAGAAAAGTTAAAGTTTACATGTGTGTATTAATTGTTGCATAACAAAGTTAATGAATGAGTAAAAGAAAAAGAAAGTGTTAATATTTAACCAACTAATCAAAAGAAAAGAAATAAAGTTAAGCAATGAAACTGAGTTAGTTGTTATATTAACAAGTTAAGTTTGAAAATGAATAATATACAAATATTATTAAATATAAATAATAAAAAAAGAAAAATAAATAATTGTACAATGAATAAAAGAAAAATAATATTTATGAATGATGATTTGTTTATTTGTTTTCCTTTAATATATTGTTGTTAAAGAAATAAAACAATAAATAGAGAATTATTGTAAATGTAATTAAAGAAAATAATGTACACTTGAGTGAAGTGAAATTTGAAATATTTTATTTTATTTTTCTTTAAAAACTTGTGTGAAATAACAAGAAATAAAATAGAAACAATATCTGAGAGAAAAAATGATCTTTATTAATGAAAATCTCAAATATTTCTCAGACTCTTGGAGCTTTCAGACCTCTACGGAGGTTTGGACCTTGAGTGAAACTCTAACTATCTAAGATTATTTCTTCACTCATACGAGAATAGCCAAGTACAAAAAGATTAACAATGAAGATATACATGCTTGAACAATGATCAATAAGGCTTCAAGGTATTCATATGCACATGAGAAAAATTGGTCATCCATGAGAACATAGACAAATTGCAACAAACTCAAACAAATGCACAAGTTACCTCAAATAAACCATCAACTTCCATTGCTAAGTTTTTCTTGATACTCTACGAGCCACTCCTAGTATACACATCTTGTCAAATCCAAAAAAAAATCTATAAGGTTTGAATGATGAAAAGATTGAATAAATTACTCTCTCATGATCCTAGCATACCTCTCATTATTTCCTCCTCAGGTTGGCTTCCTTCTGCTTCTTTAATAGCATTTTATGGATATTTGGAATGGTTGAGATCTCTCGTCCTATTTATTCAACCCATATTTTAATATTTCCTTTGCTTATTTTGATGTATTTCATGTTTCAAAGCCATTCATTCTATTTTCCTCCTGAAGTTGTTTGTTAAGAACCAAGCCCTTTCCCGGAACTGTTGAACATTGATTTAGTGTAAATAATATTATGCATAAGATCTCCATCATCGACACTAAAACCTTGATATGAAGGCCTCACTTCCTTCTTGTTCTAGTAATGCCAATAAATGAAATATCTCTCCACGGTTTAGTAAGCTCATTTGGTCACTCAAAGAAGAGATATTTTTTTATTTATGCTACAAGAAAATAACCAATGACGACAAAAGAAAAATACAAGTGTATCAAGGCCCACAAGGTTCGTGAAGTTGTGATTGTTTACAATATCCGATACTTTAATCATTGCATTATCATCGTGAGTTTGTCAATGTAGTGATATGTCAAAATTATATCAATATAAGCAACATGTCCTCCACAAGTCATATATCCAAAACGAGTCATGAAATATATCTACAATTTTAATTAAAAATGTGCAATAGCAGTTTGGTGAGGTTGCGACAACATTCGCTTAAGAAATGTGAAAGAGGGGGAAGTCTGGCAATGATTTTCCGGCTAGGAACTTGTTGACCAAAATGGTCATCAACACGGTGCTCAAATAATGACAGAAATGCCTTGCATTTTGTGGAAAACAATCAGGATATGACATATGGTTACAATTAATGGGAATAATTCATAATGCCATGTTTCCAAGAAAACACTAGATTATGAATAAGGCAAGTGTAGGTACTTAAAATGATAGATGGTTTGTTATATGTGTGATCACTCTAATACTCAACTCATGATCCTAAAAGCCAAAGAAAATGTGACAACTTTGAGTGTCTACTAGATAATATTTGTGAGACTTCCCCTTCTATACATGAATACAAAATATTATCAGGAAATATTATTGGAAAGGACCCATGAGGATGAAATACTGGCTAAGACTAGCATATCACAACAACTCTTGTATGACCCCGCTTCCTAGACATGCATTATGCATAATTGCTACATATATTACAAATCTAAAGGGTGAAACTCGAAGCTTAAATAGCTAGGAAGTTGAAAGCACCAATGATTGTGTGGGAAGTACAAGTAATCCCACCGGGGCTATGGAATTTTGCTAGAAATGGGGCTATGATTGTATGATATCGAGGAAACTCTGTCGGGGCTATGGATGCTCGCTTGCAGCGAAGAAATGTCTAGAACGAAGAGATGAGGAACACACATCAGTTTAAAAGTAGTAAGGAAAACACTTATGTGGTGTCTATCCTGAAATTATCCTGAAGATCATTTAGTTGTACTACCTTCTTGTTTTCAGTAAGAGTGAGTGATGCGGGGTCCATAATACATGCTGAACTGTAAAAAAATTGTAATCTATAAATATCAGATGTATGTAATCTGAAGGTCTATATGGAGTAAAGATAACTAGTTCTCCCAGCAAGTCGCCATTTTTTGTGACATCCACAATAGCCCATTATTATTATTCAACCTAGAGGAATAATTTATGGCTACCAACAAACCAAAATTTTAAGCAAGGTAGTAATCACTATTAACCTCACTAGTTATTCTTTCATAAGACTACTATTTGTACATAATCTCTTAAGGTGATCCAAAAATAAAATTCATTGAGTGCTAAGTATATGAGATGCATGGATGAATGACCCTTTTCCTTCTTCAAGAGAACCTTAACCTCTTTTGCAGAAAATCATTCTACAACAATAGGCTTGATCCCTTACCATGTGATCCCCCTTGATTAAGCATCGTCGACCCTCCGATATCGCATTTGTATTATTTCACACTTCCATTTTGTACCTTCCAACAATGACACTTATTTAGCATTGTTATCGGGATTATGTAATAGGTAGAATCCCACGAAAACTGTCTTCTCGATCCGACAACAACACTTACACCTTGACTAATCCATGTACCTTCTCTCATGAACCCCTTCCTCATGATAATGTGTCCTAAGTGTATTATCTCTGATGGTACTCATGATCCGGTCATAAAAAACATCAAATATGGACCCCTCACCCTATAACACACACACTTTTAAGAACCTCTAATCATTGCGCTCAACTTAAACTGACATCTTTTCGTCATTGGGACAAATAACAAACATTTCCCCTTGACTATCGACTCTTTATCTAGATAAGTCATACGGCGACGATGTTATAACTTTGATGAGTCATATCTTGGTACATACGTGTTAGGAAGAGATTGGCCCTTAAAACCTTTTTAAATTGAACCACTATACAACGTATAAGGTGGGTCTCTAACGCAACCATGCGTTTTAGTGAAATTAAATCCATTCTTTGTTAAAAAAATTATACATGACGCGGTGCCCCTCTCACTGGTGCACCTTTTTCGAGGAATACCTTTTTTTCATCGAAGGGTTATATAAGGCTTCTCTTTATACCATATGTAAGACCTTTCAATGATGACACTATCCAAGATCTATCGTCGGGAAGCCAAACCTTCATATGTTTCATTAACTTACCTGAATAAATCTCCCGACAACGATACTATAGCTCGGCAAAGTTAACCCACCAAGTAACCATACATCATATGACAATCCATTAAGCTCGGTAATATCAAAATTACAAGTGGAGTGGTAATTAACATAAGCTACATGAACAAATTAACACATGAATCATATGCCCCCCCTACCTTTTGGAACATCTCTCAAAGATAAACAATCATTATTAAAGGTAATCATCATCAGAATATGTCATTCAATTCACGATTTGTGAAAATATTATGCTATCATCTTCTGATGATGATATGATCATAGCACCTTTCTCTCTTCTGAAACATGCATCTTCGACAATACCCAAATAGTAACAAACACAGAGTTGTTTTCAAGAAAATTAATGGTCGAAGGTTGTGCATCTCTAACCAGGCTAGAGTTGTAACGTGCTTAGAATTTATGGCATGGGGTTTAGGGTAAATTTTCAAAATATAATACTGTTCTTAAGTCATAATAAACATATCGCTTTTCCTGAGAAACATGAGACATCATAAGCGTTACTACTGTGATAAGAAGGATAAATCCAAGTGTCTTATGAAATATCAAGAAAACAAGTAGATATTTTATTTGTTTTGAAGCAGATACTTTATGTAATTGATTACAAGTAGATTAATTTTGGTATTTTGTCCTACAACACACACACAATGGAAGAATGTCTCAAGTATAAACTAGGAAGGAAAAAAACCAAGCAGACACCAAACCTGTCCCTATTTCTAGTTCAGACGTTATCAACTTTATAGACACAAATTGCTATGATGGATGAGAGAACTATACAAGGTACCATGAGATATATCACATCTTTCATAACAGGGAATACCCTTCTGATGATGAAGACATCGATGAATACAAGAATATTGGAAAGAGAAGTATTCACATTGTGGTTGCTCACCCTATGCATTTTCCTTATAATGATGTTGCGCAATGGTGTTTCACCCACTTGTAGAAAGAAACGACCACCATAGTCAATGAAAAGAGCTTAAATAAAACTCGTGACCTTTCAAGTCAAATTTAACGAGTGTGAAAGGGACAAATTCACGAGTGTGAAAACAAGTCAGAAAATAGCTTAAATCAGACTCGCTTGGGAGTTTCTAGGCGGCATGTCACGAGGGAGGCCAAGGCTCCCGTGTTGGACTTCTGTGGAATGTCAGTATCTTACGAATAACTGACACAAGCTTGGGAAAACCCAAAGATCTCCAATTCGAGGAGGATAATGTGCTAGCAGAGGTTATCATCTCCATGATATATTGGATCACGTCTCTTACTTGAAAGGACATAGGTGGAGGCATTGGATACCCCACAAGACCATCCCAATCAAAGGGAACTTCTCTAGAACTTGAAGGGAGAGTACTTGGGGAGAGTAAAACTATCTCTTGTTCAGAAGGTGCAGTATAAAAAATGACGACGACATGTTTGAAGGACACATCACCCTCCAAAAGGAGAGTTGCATTGACCAGAGATTGCACTAGTACAACCACTTCTTCAATTCCAAGTTGAATAGGATGCGTGATAACAGTGATAGGAGACACATCACCCTCGACAATAGGGGTGTGGTTAGGAGAGGATTGCATCGACATGACTGTCGTGTCAATCAATGAAGAAATAGGGTGTGGGGAAACCACAATAGCAGGGCATAAACGAGTAAGGTGATTTCCTTCGCAAGTCCTGCAAATTAATTTGGCCTTAGGTCTGAGACGTCTAGGCTTCTCAATTGTATGAATGCCCCCAACGTCATTTACAATGGCCGTTGACATGCTCTCAATGTGATTGGCAGAGGCTAGAGATTCATCTCCCACATGATGTACAGAGGTTGGAGATGTGACGTCGATATGATTCATGGAAACTAGAGTGATTCCCCCAACATGAATAACAACGGTTGGTTGCGGGTATTCAACATGACTTGCAGAGGTCGTCGTCTAATATCCAACATGATTTGCAGTGACTGGACTAGTGGTGGTGGATTGTGGAATTTGATACCAAGGTCCCGAGAAATATTGGCTTTGAAACATTGCAAGGCAGGAAGGGTCCTGGTTTACACCCTGTCCCTGTCCGGAAGGGTAGTATCCTCTGCCTAAATGATCTATAGAGGTTTGTACGGGCATCATCACTAAAGCAGATATTTGCGAAGAGACAAAAGTATGATAAGGATTTTTCAAGTGAGGATGTATGTTTCCCCCATGTGAAGGGGTTACATGAAGAGGGTATCCTAAACCGTAAAATTGATTCTCCCCATATGAAAGACCCAGGGATATATGGGGACACACCATGGGAAAAGTGTTCGTATGAACTGGCATGGCGGACGAAGGATACACAAATGGGGTGTAATAAGTAGAATAACCACCCATTTGAGTACTGGCTCCTGAAAAAACATAGCTAGGACTGGATCCGTAAGAGGGGAGGTTCTAACCTCCCACAGTGAGAGTTGGTTGGGGAACATGACTCATATCAAATGAAGATGTAGATGGTGGGGCCTGTTGGATTACCGAGAGGGGGGGTGAATCAGTAATAGTGTAATTATAATCCTTTTTCTCCAAATAATCCAAGTGTTATATCAATGTAGAATTATTATCCAATAATGAGCAATAAGAAATGAACAATCACACACATACAATACACCAGTGTTTTACATGGAAACCCAAATCGGGAGAAAACCACGAAATGATTTATCTTATATGTCTTGAAGAATTAGATTCATTGGAAGCACCAACTTCCTTTGTTTTCCAACTGCAACTGGAAGGAGGCTCCAACCCCCTAGTTTCTTAGGCTACAACCTGAGGGAAGCTCCAAATCCCCAATTCTCTGGCTACAACCAGAATGAGGCTACAACCCCTTGTTCTCAAGCTACAACTGGAAGGTGGCTACAACCACCTGTGCTTGCCCTGTCCAACCGCCCTGAAGTAGAAGTAGAATGATGGAACCACTTTCACACTATCATTGTGAGATATACCGCTGTAAAAATGTACCAATAAACCTGAACCATGCATCAACCTGTAATCAACTATACCATAAACAAGTGCATCAACCATGCACCAACCTGTACTAAACAATCTGTAATCAACCTGCACCATAAACAAGTGCATCAACCATGCACCAACCTCTACCAAACAATTTGTAATCAACCTGTACCATAAACAAGTGAAACCAACTATGTACCAAGTATGTACCAATCATGTGTCAAGTACTCATAAACTATGACTCATCAATATGTACCAACATCATCAACTATACACTTCATGTATGTGCCAACTCATCAACTACTTGTCTCAACCATGTACCCAACTTCTACCTCAACCAAAAGCCCTCATCAATTTCATCATCCAAATATGATTTGTAACTCTGTAATAGACCTGGTGTATATGATCACATACCTGCAAACCTTCCTTAACTTTAACAACAAGAGACTAACATTTTCATCAAACGTTTCTTTAGTCTCACAAGACTAGTTTTGGATTAGTCAGCAACTCTAACTTGAAATAATCATAACTTTGTACCTGTAATGAATAAAGATCTGAAACTGATAAAAAAATTTCTTCAGTGTGATTTCTACAATTCCTCCAGGTGTCACTACTTGGAACCTCTCAGAAAAGGATTTATGGAAAAAATGGCACACCTTGCTGAATTCTGGCTTATTCTAGAGAGCGACCTTGTAGAGCGTGCCCCACACGGAATATTTGTTGAATTGATATGAAAATGTTACAAAGAATACTAAAGACTTTAATATAACCAACACATTTTGTCCTACTGAATTTGGATATTTTATGAATAATTTATGTCGTTTTTACCCGAAACACTTGTTTTTGACTAGTTTCAGGACTAGCCACAAACCCTATTTTCCACGGAGTGTAACTCCAAAAATAAAACGACCCACAAGCTGAATTTTTTTCCACAGATACTTGGATATGTTTCCTCAATGTAATACCAATTTCAAGGTCTGAATCATTCTAGAAAAAAACTTATTTGGAAAATGGTGAGATGACCTAAAAAAAACACACCTTCGAAAGCATCATCAAAATAATTTATCCTTCCTTGAATTCCGACCTTCTTTTCTTCACTTTCCTCAGAAATTTTGCTTAGATATCCTCTGGTTGCCTCAGAAACATATATGTATTCAATATTCTCAAGTGTGTCTTAAATGAGAGAGCCTCCCCTCTTATTTATACTCTCCAAGTAGCTTCCTTAAAAACATCTTCTAGGTCACTTTGCCCACTTTCCTTAGTTTAGGGTTAACCCACTTCTAATTTCTCCATTAAATTTATTATTGAATTCATTTATTTTGTTTCACTTTGAATTATAGTACACTCATCACTTCACTTTATTATTTACCTTTTAAAATCTCTTAAACCACTTTGACTACTTTGACCTTTTGGGGCTTCTATATGACATATGAGGGTCCTCCAACTTCGTAAGGCCATAACTCTCAAACCGTGAGGAGTTATGTGACATTCCACATACCACCAGAAATGGAATGAAATGTACTATCCATATAGAATAGTATTACCTGAAAATATATAAAAAATCATACCGTTATCCATCAAACAAACGTGAGTCCATTACCCAAACCCGGGTTCTCCAACTTCTCATGGCCGTAACCCTCTAACCGTGAGGAGTTATGTGACGTTACACATACCACCAGAAATGTAATGAAAAGCACTATCCATCTAGGATAGTTTCACTGACAATTTCACCAGTGTTCATCTCATTATTCCACAAATAATCATGGGTTCTCCTAAGATAAGTCAATCCACAAAGTGTCTTCCCGTGAGGGATTTCACCATAAGGGGACCACTTTGGATTTCATTCATTTCTACTTATTATCAACCATGACAAGAAAATAACA
>ML798141.1:54955-71965 GCA_009831015.1 Picea engelmannii
TGGTACATGTTGATTACAGGTTGAGGTACAGGTTGATGCATGGTTGATGCATGGTTCAGATTTATTGGTACAGGTTTACAACGGTATATCTCACAGTGATAGTGTGACAGTGGTTCCATCATTCTACTTCTACTTCAGGGTGGTAGGACGGATCAAGGACAAGTGGTTGTAGCCACCTTCCGGTTGTAGCCGGAGAACATTGGGGGTTGTAGCCTCCTTCTGGTTGTAGCCAGAGAATTGAGGAGTTGGAGCTTCCCTCAGGTTGTAGCCTGAGAAGCTAGGGGGTTGGAGCCTCCTTCCAGTTGCAGCTGGAAAACAAAGGAATTTGGTGCTTCCAATGAATGTAATTCTTCAAGACATATAAGAAAAAACATTCCGTGGTTTTCTCTCGATTTGGGTTTCCACGTAAAACACTAGTGTACTGTGTATGTGTGTGATTGTTTATTTCTTACTGCTCATATTGGATAATAATTCTACATTGATATAACATTTGAAGAAAAATGATTATAATTACGCTATTACTGATTCACCCCCCCTCTTAGAAATCCAACAAAGGGCACTAGAAAGATCCCCAGATACGAATAGATCCCCATAAATATCTTTGACGCTAAGAAGGTATCAGGGGGATATCCCTTCAACCGACCTCGTGTGACCTCGTGATTAACTTCGGTGTAAGTGGAGCCTCCTGATATTACCGGTTATACAATGGATTTCTCCACTCCCTTAGTTAGACACATATGTTGATTTAATAGCCTTGGAGAAGTTTACTCACAAAATCCTATTCCAAGGCACTAAATCCTAAGCTAGTTTGTGCACCCTAGAAAATAAAATCATTACTATTCAATTTTAAATTATAGTGTTAATTTTAATGGTCGTGCTTACTCAAAAAGTGCAGTTGTGAAACTAGTGGTGTTATGACTCAACAAGTAAAGTAAATGAATATGAAACAATGCAAAGTCCTAACTTCAATTTCCAATGAGTGATATGCTTTCTAAAAATGTAATTTTCAATTCAATTATGCAATTCTAAATAAAAATGCAATCTTTCTTTACATGCACTAAGATAAATGATGAATACTCAAAAGATCAAAATGCCAATCAATGCAAAATGCCTAATATTTTTGTATTTTCAATATAAGAAAAATGAAAATGCATGGACTGAACAACGACTTGATATATAAAGACTCTATTGTGTATAGAAAGAGACAACCCAAGTAGGATACCAAGGAGAAAAACACCCTGCCCAATGTACAAGGACAATCAAAATGAAAATATGATGAGAAAGGCACCGCCCAAAAATTCAATCAAAGACAGGTTTCCTGTCATCCCACAGACACTTAACAGTCACTACAGAGACCTAAGAAAACTCAACAATCATCAAAACCTACCCAAAAACCACCAAACCCAACAAACAAGCAACAAAGTTTGATGTACGTGACTGTTCAAGGGAAAAGTGCGTATGTACGCAGGTTGCAGAAGGAAAGCACACGTATATACGCAACTGCCAAGAAAACACCCACGTATATGTGTCAAAAACACAACTAGGCTAAGGAGAAGGCTGAAAGACTCAGACCCAGAGTGAGCAGAGGCTATCAAGCAATGATACAAAAAGAAACACAATATGAATGAGAGAAATCTAAGGAGAAAAACACTCCAAACCTCGAAAAAAGAAGATTATATCCCTAGTATGGTCACCAATTCTGTTATGAGGAAAATATATCTATGGCTAGGGGAAAACCACAATAGACGAAAATGACTGCAGAAGTCAACTCTATTCTCAAGTATGTTATATAAACAAATATGATAGCAAGCCAAGATAAAGGGCCTACCTTGTCCAGACGTTCGATGAAGTCTACCGTTGAGCACTTAACCCAAGGCAATATACCTGCAACTAGTCCTCAACAACCAAGCAAAGAAAGAATATGGTGATAATATATGATGTTAGCACATTGAATAGCATAATCCATTAACATTCGTAACAAATACGCCCATGGAATAATAATTCAAATATTTGCAAGATATTAATTAGACGAGAAAAGAGTATTTCTATTAAGATATAATCAACAGAAGTGAATAAGTTACAGACTTCCGTGTCGACACGATTCAGAACCGAGAAATTAAGTTCCTTCCAGTTGGGCCTCCACTACTTCAATCCTCCATCAAAGGCAAGCTTATAGAAGAGAGACCATGAAGTTATCAATCAATAAGGGAAGAGCTTGGGGGTTGAACATTGTGTTCAGACTTAAAGGATAAAGGGATGCAGACTCAATGTGAAGTGAATAGTTCCTCCAGAGTAACTTTTCTCTCAAAGTTGAATTCTTTCTCTTCTCTTCCATAGCTCAGAATTGGCCCATTTATAGCCTTCAAGTGGAACTGAAGGGCCAAGTTGGAACGTTTCCAGTATATGGAAGGCCAAGGATCATTAATCTCATGTCATGACATGGAAACCCGACACCATTTTTCAATTTTGGGCACATTTCCCGATGTACGTGGGCTGTAGTGGTCCAACTTGCATATATGCATGTTGTATAGTAGGCAAGGTGCGTATATATGGAAAAGTTGTATTTTTATCTCTGGGATTTTCAAAAAGGGATGACGATTCTGCATAAGGAAATGGAAAAAGTCCTTTTGTGCAAGATTGCATGGGGTGAGGCAAATCTTGCTATAACACAAGGGAAACATATGCTCCAGCTTCCAACGCTTTGATCCAAAATCCCCAAGAAGGCGAAAATGAGGCTAGAAGTATTCTGGACACTGAATTTCTTGACCAATTGGGAACACAACTTTAGAAGGATAGCTCCAAGAATGACTTGGGTGCTGGTGAACAGGAAGAAGAAACACAACAACCAGAAATCGACATCTCAACGACCAACCCCCCAGCTAGTATTGATTATTTGCCTATCTCCCCAGTTAGGAAAAAGACTCCACTAGCCGACAAGGACTAGAAGGAGGCCAAGTCACCATATCATACAAAAGCCTCCCCCACTAAGGAATTACAAGAACCGATCATAGAATATTTCTACATGGAAAGAAACCTAGGAAACACTTTGATCTGGGAGATCAACAGATTCCTGAACCAGTAGATGAAATCGTCGATATATAGTCGATCACTTATGATAGAAAAATGAAAGATGTGATGATAAGAACGTCCAAGAAAAGGAGGCTCACGCTTGATAGCACACTTCTCGTCACCACAGAGGAGGTGTTTCAACAAAAAAAATACTAAGATGACTGAGTTTATTGGAGCAGGTATGGATATAAACGATGCTACGTTGGACAGGGAAAGAAGGGATTAAAGGGAGGTAGTTTCCATGAAGAAAGAGTTGGATCATTTCCACCATCAAGAGGAGTATTACCAGAATTCAACACAGGCAGTAGTACTCCTAAAGAATGAGTTTCGAGAAACGTATGTGAAATTCACAAGCGAAAGGAATTTGTTCACTACTTGCATAGTCGACTTTCAAGAAGATACCCTCATGGGGTTGGAAACCTGTAAAGATGTGTAGAGATGGTATGAGAAGGCACATCATGCCTTAAAGTAGATTGATTACATCACTGAAGTGCATAAAGTTTGAGACATAGAAGAGCATGGCATTCGAGTGTTGATGGATAGCAACATCTCCTGAATCAAGATAGCAGTTGAATACTGGGTAAGTATGGTCCAGGAACCTCAGTGGAAGATACATGAAAGATGGGGAGAGTGCAAGAAAATTTGGGAGAAAATCAATCGGGAGATGAAAAACATTAACCTATTGGAGTTTGGTCCACTAGAGGATTTCGTCGATTTTCATGACATAGTCAAACGACATACATAGCAAGACTCTGAATGGGAAGCAGAGATTTCACAGATTTCAAGAATGACCCCAGGTCAAGTGAAGAGGTTCATGGGACACCCTATCAAAGATTTAGCAGTCCTACAACACTTAAGTGTCAAGGTAATTAGGTATAAGGAACGAGAAATAGAGATAAAGGAGGTCTTCTCCACCCCGATGGATCAACACATATTTCCATATGCAAATATATGCAAAGATCTCTTCATCAAGTGGTCAGAGTACGAGAAGAACAATCCACTTTAGTAAAACCACTAGATGAGCAAAAGAGAACACATAGATAAATCCGCCACATGGAGTTTTCTTAATTTAACGCAACTCTAGTAGCTATTTTTAGTTTAGTTATTTTTTGTTATAAATAAGGGCCTCAACCTGGGACAAGTGGTCGATGGTTTTGGATAAAAAGATTTTTTCTGGAATTTTGTAAGATAATAATTTATGTGCAAGTTATTTTAATTAAGAAGTTATGTTTAGAACCAAAGACACTTCTATCATATAAGGTGTTAATGTGATTGGATCGAGGGGGGATTATCTTGTCTTCAGATTCAATATTTGTTGTTGTATTGAGTAAGATTTGTTGTTTTTGTTATTTAAAGTTATCCGATAATGCTATAATACAATTCTTTTATTCTAGTTGATGAATAGAAATCGATTATTTTAACCTGTGATTGATAATAGAGCATCATAAATTATTTTTCTTGCACTAACTTATTGTCACGTATATTTTTTCATTTTTGTAACTGTTATCTCAGACAATGTTGAGTGTCCACTAATCAAAATGGTATTAATGCTAGTTTGAAGTTGTTTATATATTCTTCGTCTGCATGCTAAGGTATAGAGGTTATCCTAAAAAAACCTAGCCTTCTCCCAACACATAGTTAAGTTCCCTCTTCCATTTATATTAAGCTTTGTCTTTCTTTGTTATAAATATTAAGAAAATAACCAAAAAGAGAATTTCCCAGCATGAGGAAAGTTTTCACAGAAAAGACACATCTGTCAGTCACGATTAAAGCCCATCGATAATTCCAGCCAGATCACGAATCTGGAGAACCTTACCACTCATCAAACGCTTACGAGTCTAATTGGGAATCTTAAGCGTGTCTGGTTCCTACTGTTGATTTAAAAGGACATCAGACCCCTCAACAGAACCAAAGAAACTTATTTGATCTAAGGCGTAAATGTGATTGGACCGGGGCAGATTATCTCTGTCTTCGAATTCAATATTTGTTGATGTATTGAGTAAGATTTGTTGTATATGTTATTTAAATTATCTTATAACGTTGCAACAATTCTTTTATTCTAGTTGATGAATAGAAATATATTGTGTTAACATGTGATTGATAATAGAGCATTGAAAATTACTTTTACTGCACGAACTTCTGGTCACGTATATATGTTCTTTATGTAACTATTATCTCAGACGATGTTGAATGTCCACAAGTCACAATGGTATTATTCTTAGTTTGAAGTAGTTTAGGTCTTCTTCGTCTGCACACTAAAGTATAAAGGTTATCCTAAAAACCCATCTTTATCCAACACATATTAACTTCCCTCTACCATTTAGTTTAAGCTCTATCTTTCTATTGTTACAAATGTTAGAAAAATAACCAAAAAGAGAACTGGATAGCCTAAGGAAAGGTTTCATAGAAAAGACATATCTCTTAGTCATGATTAAATCCCATCGTTAATTCCAGCCAAATCACAAATATGGAGAACCTTACCCCTCATCAAATTCTTACGAGTCTAATTGGGCCTCTTAAGTGGGTCTGGTTCTTGTTGTTGAGTTAAAGGGATCTTAGACCCCTCAACAGAATTGGTGCTAGGAGGGAATGAATGAATGAATGAATGGATAACCATATTTCTGATAATATATATCGTAAATCCTATAGATTCAAAACAACCCACATGCATGGCTAGTCATTCTCAAGACAACCCACACATAGAGAGTACTCCTGATACGAGTAAATCACCTCAACATGAAGAGGAAGAAAACATGTACCCTGAAATACCTTATGCTCTTCCCCACGAAGAGTTAAATAAGTTCAGAAGAATCATCAAAGCTTATTTCTGATAGGTCGGAGTATTACCTTTAGCTCCTTTACTTCCTCGAAGAAAACAAATAAGTAGACCATTTGTTGATACCCCTAACCAGGTATTTGTTTACACGATAGAAGATATGATAGATTTTTCCCTCACATAGATCGAACAACCCCTTAATTTGATACCCGAAACACCAACTGGTAACTACTATGAACCTCATGATTTTGAATATGAAGAGGAGGAGTATAACTAATATCACTCAGGTTCCGAATCATAAGACATGGGGGATAATAATTACAACAACGTAGATCAGCCTAGAGATAACCAACTATGGTTGGAAAGAGATGCTCTAGAAATTCGAGGATGGATGCATAACCTACCCAGACATTCATAAAAGATACTTCCCAAATCTGATCTTGAAACCTATAGATTGCCTGAAGATCATATTAAGAAATTTATATTAGCCATAAGGTTGATGAATGTACAACATGAAGATGTGGTGTGTAGACTGTTCCCTTATACGTTTGAAAATTCATCTTCAACCTGGTATTTCAACCTACCGATTGGTTCCATAACTAGTTGGATTACGTTTCAAAAGGATTTCTTCGACAAATTTGTTGAAGAAAATACTACATGATCCTTAATGGCTGAACTTTTCGCCGCCACTATGAATCCAAAAGAAAAGGTCAAATATTTCAACCAAAGGTTCAGCACCATTTTGAATAAATTCCAACTCGAGACTAAACCCACTCAAGAGTTGCAGATTGAAGTATATGCTAATGCTCTCCCAGCTTCTATTTCCATGTTCATAAAAATGGTTGCCAAACATACTCTAGCTGAAAATTTCGAAGAAGCTAAAACAATTGAATTCCAAATGAAAGGATGCAAATAAGTTTAGATATCACTAATAAAAAGGGAAACCCAACCTCTACCTAAGAGAGATTTTTTTTTAACAATACCCTCGAGAAAACAAACAGAAAAGGGTCCTGAGAAAGAGGGATGGGATATAGAAAACCTATAGCGGATGATAAATAAAATTTCAAATGAGATCGTAGATATGAAAAGGAGTGTCAGGGAAGGAAACCAAAGCCAAAGGCCTTATAAACCATTTTTAAAAAGGAATCCACCTTTCAAGGCTATAGAACCTCCCCCAACCAACCTGAACATCGACTCAGGGAATGTAGCATCTGACTCCTTCTATACATACCATCAAGAAAAACTTTTAGAAAGGGACTGCCCCCAATGGTTGCATGTTATGATTCTAATGGCTAATCGATTCCTAGATGAAAGTTCTCTGACTTAACAATCCAGTGACTCGAAAATGGGTATCACCGATCAACAAAGTCAAGAACCACCTGAAGAGACTGCCATGTTGTTATGGGATCTGAATCACCTTATACATTTCAACAACATCGCTGAGGTGCAGGGACCCCCGACTAAAATTTTGGTTGTGCAGACACGAATTAAAAGTACCTATCCAAAGTAATCCCACCACTACTCAATTATCTTGGGGGAATCAATTGACCGATCACCCCAAACCTCTTTTCTCTTCCCAAAAAATCCCACGAACATACATATACGGGAAATGACTAAGCTAGACTACAACGTAGTAGACGACTTGAAGAAGATGAAATCTAACGTGTTTGCCATGGACATGTGTAGGATTCCTCAACAAAATGTTTTTTTTACAAGCCTTAAATTAGCATATACCTTTATGAAAAACATTAACCAAGGCGTCGCCCCATCTCCCACAGACTTAATAAATAAGCCAAATGTGAATGCTTGTTCTTTGGATAAAAAAGGAATGCCTTTTGTTCCTCTTTTTCTCTTGACGTTTGAGATTTTTAACAAAAATCTACATAATTTCCTAGTCGATTTAGAGGCATCTTCAAATGTCATGCCATTGAAAATATGGAAGAAACTGAACGCAACCCTAGTCAAAAGTGATAAACACGTTATACAACTAAATAGAACTCAGGTAAAGGTCATTGGGAAATTGAAAGAGGTCATGATCATAATTGCTACACACCCCAAATTTTTCCAAGTAATTGACATAATCATGGTAGACATCTCAGAGGCCTATGGAATGATACTCAGTCAATATTGGTCTGAGAAATTAAAAGAATGCTTTAGTATCGACTGGGCTCACCTCTGGTTGCCACTGAAAGGACATACAAACATGATCAAGATTGATAGAGAAAGATATCTCAAACATACCATCACTGATTTAGAAACCCCAAATGAACCCTTGTCAACAGAGTTCCCTGTGTTAGGAAACTACTCCTATGATTCTAGTTTTGGTAATTCCCCCCCCCACATGTATGACATAACTTACACACAAAAATCAGAAATGATATTTAAAATAGACTTACTAGCGGTCGCAGAAGAAAGCATCCTCTGTCAGGATTCTCTGACAGGAGTAGCAGACAAGGAGGTTGAAGTTGAAAAAAGAGCTAGACATGAAGAAGTTAGAAATTCCTCTCCTCAAATTTGGATGTTGTAATTTGACGGTTCTAAATCACAAGAAGGGTTGGGAGCGGGATGCATCCTCTTTGACCCAAAGGGGAAACAAAACTTCTTATCCTATAGATTAGAATTCGAATGCACTAATAAAACTGTTGAATATGAAGCTAGAGTCTAGGGACTAAAGAAAGCCATTGACTTAAACATCAATGAATTGAAGGTTTTTAGAGACTCTGAAATTATTGTTAGGAAAGTAAAGAATACTATCCATTGCAATTCACCTCACTTAAGAAATTACCAGCAAGAGGTACACAGACTAATCGACAATTTTGAGGCCTTCAACATTAACGTTGTTCCCAGGATAAAAAACACCCTTGCCGATGCTCTAGCCATCGCAGCCTTAATATTATCTCATTTAGAATATTGTGAAGCCTCCAGGTTCGCAGTGGAACTGCTCTACAAACCCTCGGTTCCTAACAATGTGTCTAACTGGAAAGTTTTTGAAGGGGATAAAAAAATTGTAGATTTCCTGACCAATCAAGAGAATTTTAAGGATTTGGCCATTGATGATGAAGTATTCCAGTAACTATGCATAGAATCAGATCTCCACAAACAACCAAAGGTAATAGATCATTCTGATGACAAACCCAAGTTTCACACGATACCTAAAGGGGTGGCTAATTTAGGCGGATTAAGGAGAGGAATGATCTAATTACAAACCGAATACAATAAACACAGAGATATGAAGAATAACACATATATCCAGTGAACAATATCTTCTATTAAATAAATGAAATAGGCTGAAACTGTAAAACTGCAGAACTAAAACACATGCTCGAATGGTGGTAGCTATCTCTGAGAAGAGACGTGGCTTCTACGTGAATCTATATGAGAATAATGATTACAATGAGGCTCCAGAGGCCTTTTTGATATTAATCATGAATTCCAATACCCTAGACATCCAAAAACCTAACCCTAGAAGGTGAAACGCCAAAAGTCATGTGGGCCCCTATGGGTAAGTTGGTACATCAACTTCCCGGGGTCGTAACTTTTGCATACGACTTCCGTTTTAGGTGCGTAATAGCCCGTTGGAAATGTATTTAAGAGAACTACACATTATTCCATCAAAATCTGAATCTGTCTACAGTTTGACTATGGTGAGACAAAAAAGCATTTTTTAGGGCCCCAAAATGACCTTGAAACTACAACAAGATGTGTTGACATGAAAACATACAAAATAATCCAGTTGGATTAGGCAAGAGGCCACCAGTATCCACCTAGAGGATGTGTAGGGCTTCAGAAATCCCCAAAAGTGTAGAACCCATGATTACAAATAACTACAGAAGAACGTGTTGAACAAAAAATGGACAAGAGGAGCCAGTTGGAATAGGTGGGTCGCCACCAATATCCACCTGGATCAATCCTTACCCCTTAGGAAGCATTAGTCTCCATTGCATTGAGTTCTCCCATTAGGTGAGGAAAATTCTACTAGATTTGGACCTGGGAGAGCCACTTGCCTTGGTGTAGGAGTTTCCCTGCCTTAACAACTCGATAAATTTGGATCCTCTACTGGCTAGTACCCTTGACATGTGTGTCCACTATCTTATTAGTGGATGATTTTTCCATGCAGTCAGGGTTGAGTTCTGTTGGTTTCACTTGTTCCGTGATCTCTGAGGTGTCTAATAATGGTGGAAAATAGGGCCGAAGGAGGTACACATTGAGCACTGGGTGCAGGACAAGGAAGGGTGGAGTGTTGAGCTCAAAAGCATTGCTACCCACATCCTTGGTGATAGTGTAAGGCCCAAAATGAAGTGGGTGAAGCTTCCAATGGGGGCCCATGAGATGCTCCTTCTGCAAATGTAAACAGACTTTGTCTCCAACTTGAAACTAGTGCAGTACCCTGTGTTGATCATGACACTGCTTATACTTAGCATTGGATTTCTAAAAAATATTCTGGACCTGTTGGAAGATTTTCTGAATCCACTCAATGAATCTGGTGGTTTTGTCGGTCTAAGACTGAACATGTGAAGAGTTTTTCTGTGTGGTGGAAATAGGTAGTACAACATCCATGGGACCTAAGGTTTGTAATCCCATCCCCACCTGAAATGGGCTATGGCCATTGGAGCTATGGAGAGCCCTGTTGTAACTGTGTTGAACATAGGGGAGACTCTCATCCCATGTATGTGGATGCTTAGAGTTGTACATGTGCAGGATGTGCACAATCATCTGATTGAAAACCTTTGTTTGATTGTCTATTTTGGGGTGGAAAGAAGTGGATTTAGTGAGCTTGGTGTCCAACAGTGACCAGAGACTCGACCAAAATGTGTTGAGGAACCTGTTGTCTCGGTCGGAGATGATGGTCTCTGGTATCCAAAAATGGACCCACACTTGTTCGAATAAGAGCTTGGCAATATATATCGCTTTGATATTCTTCTTGCAGGCTGTGAGGATGGCCATCTTCGAAAACCGATCAACAACAAATACACAGTCATTTCCTTGCTTGGTGGATGGAAGGCCATACATGTAATCCATTGAGACGGATTCCCAAGGCTTCTCAAGAGTAGGAAGAGGGGTGTATAAGCCTTCCTTCTTGATGGTTGGCTTGGAAATGGCACAGGAAGTGAAAGATCTGATATACTTGTTGACGTCATGTCGAAGTTTTGGCCAATAATTTTTTTTCTGAAGAACGACCATAGTTTTCTCCATGCCAAAATGTCTTTCCATCCGATTGTAGTGGGCCTCCAAGATCAATTTTTCACACTCACTTGTAGCAACACAGAGATGGCCCAGATGGAATAATAGTCCATACTGAATGTGAAAATTAGTGATAGTCACGTATGTACCAAAGAGCTGATAGGTGGTGGTGAAGTTTGGATCTTGTCGATAAAGTTGGGGCCACTCAGATACCTCATGTCCACAAGAATGGAGCACATTGGTGAGTGCAGCCATAGGAGGTCGACTGAGGAAGTCAGTGAAACGATTTGAGATCCATGTCTTATACTTGATGTTGATATGGAACTGCTGTAGGTAGGTGGACCACTTCTAATGACGGTCATTTTGCAATTTCCCTTGTGTATGTATGAACTGCAAAGGCTTGTGATCTGTGTGGATGATCGTCTCCTTTCTTAGAATGTAATGTTTCCATTGATGACATACTTGTACAATGGAATACATTTCCTTGTCATAGGTGGGTTATTTCTGGAAAGTATCTGAGATTTTCTCACTATGGTATGCCACCGGATGGCCGTGTTGAGTGAGAATTGCGCCTACAACATAGTCAGATGCATCAGTCTCATTCTCGAACAATTGTTCCAGATCGAGCAAGGAGAGTACTGGAGCCGAGAACAAGTGATTCTTCAGATCATCGAATGCTCATTGTTGTTCCTTCCCCCACATGAAATTTTCCTTGCCACCACCCTTGGTCACCTGGTTGAGGGCCCATGCAATATGGGAGAATCCCAACATGAACCGTCGATGGAAGTTGGCTAGTCCCAAGAAGCTCTAAAGATCAATTAGTGTGGTTGGGGCTAGACAGTCACAAATGACTTAGAGATTAGCTGGATCAACATGTACCCCATGCTCATCAACAATGTATCATAAGTATTGGAACTTGTTAATGCCAAAAGAGAATTTTTCCAAGTTGGCATATAGCTTGTGCTGTCACGGAGTGCTGAAAACATGTTGAATATGTCACATGTGCTCCTCCCAATTTCTGCTAAAGATGAGGATGTTATCCAAATATACCACCACAAAGTAGTTGGTGAAGGGTTGCAATACATCATCCATCAACCTCATGAAAGTGGTTGATGCATTTGTTAGGTCGAAGGGCATGACTAGCCATTCGAAGAGACCTTCTTTAGATTTGAAGGTTGTCTTCCATACATCAGTTGGTTCAATGGAAATCTGGTGGTAGCAAGACTTTAGGTCAATCTTGATGAAGAAATTTTCCCCCTTGAGTTGGTCAAGAAGGTCATCAATCCTAGGAATTGGGTACCGGTTCCTGACTTTGATTTTGTTTAAGGCTCTATAATCAATGTAGAGTCACCAAGTCTCGTCCTTCTTCTGCACCAATACAATTGGGCTTCTGCAAGGGGAGGAGTTGGGTATGATGTTCCCCTTTTGAAGAAGCTCTTGGATCTAACACATGATTTATTCATTTTCCATCAACGAGTGATAATAGACTGGTCCATTAGGTAGAGGTGCACTGATGGTCAGATCAATTGGATGGTTGACTTGGCAGTGCGTCAGTACCCAGATGGGTGAGGAGAAGATGTCTCTGTATTCTTCCACGATCCCATCCACTTGCTTCTGTTGCAAAAAGAGGTTCTATGTAGAGGCCACAGATGTGGCAGAGACCTTCTACTTACTTTGAGCATAGATCACAAAGAATACTAACTTCTCAGTCTGTGAAATGACCTTACTGCATTGCTTAGCAGAGATTAAAGAAATAGCGGTAGGTGGTGCTACCTTTGGTATCTTGTACAATTGTCTACCCAAAGTAATAGTAACATTGTGGGGTCTAGACTCATACACAACATGATGCTTCCACAAATATGGTTGTCCTAAAATAACATCACAAACTTCAAGGGGAGCAATATCACACAATGCCTCATATTTGAAAGGCTTGATGTCGTAGGGTAGACAACATTGTTTGCTCATATAGAGATCTCTTCCTTGGCGAAGCCAACTGATGGTGTAGGGCTGCGGGTGCAATTCCATTGGAATGTCTAGCCACTTGATGACCTCTGCTGAAATCAAGTTCTTCTGATTTCCGCTGTCAATAATGAAATGAAGCGAGGCCCCCTTTAGCCACATCTATGAGTGAAAGAACCGTTCCCCTTCCTCTGGTTCTTTTGGTTCACTTGGACGGATTTCGGTGGTAGAGACAGTGGCACTGGGTTCATCATAGATAATCTGCTTCCCTCCTTCGAGATTTGATTCAGAATCATAATCGACCTCTAACTCGGAAGCCTTCATCTCGACCATGAGTGACTGCTTGGAGCGACATTCTTCAATGTTGTGCCAAGGGAGTTTATGGTACTCACGCCATTTTCCCGTGTCCTTTTTCGTCTTCTCATTGCCCTTCTTGTGTTGTGGCTTGGACTGGTTGTCCTGAGAGTGACCATTTCGGCTCGGTCCCTTGTTGTGTGAGTTGGGGCCGCCTTTTCCCTGCTTCGGCTGTGAGGTGTTTGCAGATCCAAACTCTCTCCTCTTCTACTTAAATTTTTGCTCGATCTTGACAGTGTATCTATAAGACGTGACCAATGAGGCAATGTCCATAAACTCCATTTATATTTAATGTATCTATGAAAACAACCGTGGTATTTTAGCACCAGATGACGCTCAGAGTATTTGATACCCAATTTGGTGCACAGGGTATGGAAATTATTGGTGAAATATGGTACTGCCTCGTCCCTTTCTTGACGGAGGGTGGTCCATCTGGTATATTAGTCCTCGTAGCTTCCAACATGGTAGTATTGTTCTTTAATGGTGTCCCAGAAGGAATCCCATGTAGGGGCCACCACAAATATTGCATATTCCTCTACGACCTTTTTCTCATAGTAAGTATCCCACCAGTCATTTACATTGGGGAAAACCTTAAGGAGTGCAAAAGTAATCTTTTCCCTATCAGAAAATTTGTGGACTGAAAAATACCCTTCGGGTAGATTCAAACATTTATCTTCAAATAATGGAATATCAAAATTTACCTATACCTTGAAGGGGGTTTCATGGACGCTTGATGAAGATGCTTCTCCTGTGGGAAGTCGTCGAAGGTGTTAGGACCCTACAATGTACCTTTTTTCTCACACTTTTTTCTACCATTACATCCTTTTTCCACTCACATTTAAACTTATATTATCACCTTACCCTATCTCTCCAAAGGTATATAACGTCTCTTTTCTTTACTATATGTTTAATCTGTTTTGCATATAATTTTACATTACTCTCGTACTTAACCGTTGATCAAAAATATATAAGTGCTGAAACAGTTTGAACTGCAGAGTAGCATTGAGGCCTGTTGCTGAAACAGTCAAAGCACGCAAACCCTGTGGTCTACGATGCTGAAACAACAACTCACACAGAAGAAGATGTTACACTCTCCGTGGTCTACAATGATGAAACAACAACTCACACAAGAAGAAGTTGCTACACTCTCCGTGGTCCACGATGCTGAAACAACAACTCACACAAGAAGAAGCTGCTACACTCTCTGTGGTCTACGATGCTGAAACAACAACTCACACAAAAGCTGTTACACTCTCCGTGGTCTACAATGCCGAAACAACAACACAAAGCTGTTACACTGACCACAATAGCCGCACCTTGAGCCAGAATTAACCATCGCTGCTGCGTGAGACCACGTTGCTGAAACAGTCAGAACGCAAATCCCGTTGCTGAAACAACCCATGATTTGCGATGTTGAAACGACATACATCAGTAAAGAAGATAAATATAGAAGCTGTTACTCCAGCCGCAACAACAACACATCACTCAACACCTTTTCACTATTATAATAGCATTCTGTTATAGGAGACTAGGATATCTTATTCTAGTATAGAGATTTGATCTGACTAAGAATAGGATTCAGATATACACATGTAATTTGATGATCAAATTGTATCGAGAGGATTCTCCTCTTTAAATAAGAGGAAATCATCATTAGAGAGGACCTTCTTCTTGGCTAAGAAAAGATTTACAGAGAAGGACGTGTTTTATTTCAGATTGTAATATGACACAGTTGACAGATGAATAAAAGATTGTTCTGAGCATTTCTCTCTAGTTCCTTTCGTTCCAGGGGAATCTTGTGAGAAGGGAGGGCCCACCTTCTTCACAAGATTCACCCATTATCTTTGTAGTGTGTTAGTGTTATTTCTGTTCATGCCTTGATTAAATTCTATTTTACTGAAACTCGACTTTATTGAACTCTGTCTTGCTGAAACTCTACTTTACTGGTTGTTACATTGTTTCCATATGATTCATGCTTGAGTAACTGTTAATCATTCTAGTTAGCATTCCTGTTTGGTGAATTTATGAAAGTGTGATAATTAGAAACATGTGCTGAAGATTCCTGCTTGGGGAATAGGGTCCTGTTCTTTGTTAAGGGATAGTTAACCTTCAGTGTGTGTCAATTATTTTAGTTAGCAATGAGTTCATGAAAGTGTAATGATCGAAAACAGGTGTTGAAGATTCTTGCTTGGGGAATAGGGTCCTGTTCTCTATTAAGGGATAGTTAACCTTCAGTGTGTGTCAATTATTTCAGTTAGAAATGAGTTCATGAAAGTGTGATGATCGGAAACAGGTGCTGAAGATTCCTGCTTGGGGAATAGGGTCATGTTCTCTGTTATAGAGTATTTGGTCTTTCCTTTTGAAGTATTTTGAAGGATTCATTTCCTAGGTTGTTATTTCTTAATGTAATCCAATATTCTTTGGATAATTAATTCTTTAAACTTTGAACTCTGCAATAGGTAGGTTTCTTTCCTGTAATTCAAAGTAGAACTTCAGTTTGATCAAGGCAAAGTGTGATTAATGTATTTTTACTACAACTCTAGATTGCTTTTGAGATTGAGCATATACAATGTGTGATTACCTTTGAAATAAACAGACTTCCCTGGGTTGACAATTTATGTAGCACTTGATTGTTTAGTTAAATACGCAATTATAGTGACCAACATTTTGGCGTCGTTTCCGGGGAAGGTAATTATAGATTTCAAAAGCACTTATGATTTTTCAGATACAAAGATTGCATGAGAGGATGCAGAGACCCCAAAGACACTGACCCTATAGGTGGCAGAGGCAGAGGAAGAGGAGGAAGAAAGAAGTATATTGACGAGATTATATCAAAATCTGAATCTGCTGCTCAACGACCAAACCCTCGGAAACCAAAATCCCAACCTTCATTTCAAGCAAACTTTGAAATGGGGAAAGAGGTTTGGAGTCCTAAGACAATCGAGAAACCAACAGGAAACATTGAGGACAGAGCAAGTGCAGCAGGGGAGCAAACAGAAGAAAACATGGATGAGTACAATGAAGAATTGCATCATGAAGAATAGGCAGGTCCTGAAAGAGAGGTAAATGATGAAAACTCTTTTTCCACACTAGGATCTCCTATTGGTGATCTTCCTAGAGGGGTAGCACCCATGAAGAACATTCCACTCTCAACACTACCTAACTTTCATGGTTTATCTTCAGAGGATCCTGATGAATTCCTTTTTGAGTTTGACATATTATGCAGAAGTTATGATTACATTTCCAATGCTAAAAAATTAAAGCTATTTCCAACAACATTGAAAGGAAATGCACTAAGATGGTTCATGAGTCTTGGAGGTCATGTAATCACAACATGGGACCAGATGAAACAAAAATTCCTGAATAAATACCAGGACTATTGCCGAACAAGAGAAAAAAGGAAAGAATTGTTTAAGATGATACAGAAAGAGGAGGAAAATCTGGAGGACTTTGTAGAAAGGCTACAGTATAATCTACAGAGATCCAATCACCACGATGTAAGTAAAGATATTCTTAAAACAATATTATTAAAAGGAGTAAGGGATGACTGTCTAGATATGCTGAATATGCTTGGAAAAGGGGACATATCTAAAGAATCATATGATGAAATTGTTAACCTATGTAAAATATGTTCAAGAGGAGCTTCAAGGAATAGATCAAATAGCAGGGAT
>ML798141.1:76918-103881 GCA_009831015.1 Picea engelmannii
ACAATTTTTCACATTTTTCTCCCATTGCTGAAACACCACTGTTCAACAACTCTTCACATTTTCCCGTTGCTGAAACACCATTGTTCAACAATTCTTCACATTTTCCCGTTGCCGAAACACCACTATTCAGCATTTTTTTTGCCCTTCTCCCTGTCGCTAAAACACCACCACTCAACAACATGTTGCCACTGCTAAAACACCACTTCCTTAGCAGTATTCTGCAACATCACTCTTCAACAAACATTTCTCTAGTCTTTCCCTGTTGCTAAAACACCAACTTTTCAACATTTTCTGTCAATAAGCTTTTGCGCTCTCATACTACATTTTGTCATTCCAGTAAACAAATCCTTGATACAATTACTCTAACAAATCAAAAGTCTCCGCCATGGCTACTGCAGAACTATTATGGACATGCACTATATTTTGTTTAAAGTACAAATCAAAAGGTAAAGATGAGGTATGTAAACTTTATATGTAAATACAATTCAACTATAGTTAATGAGAAGATCCCAACTCATAATTACCACTCACGTAAAATCATTATGTCAGCCGTACTTGAGGGGGGGGGGGAATATCGAAATCATATACCATAATTTCACACGAACTGACCACCGTCATTCTCTTTTTACCATCCTTTCGTTGTTTTACCACCATTTGCATGCCTTCACCCGAAAAACTCACTCTGCAGAGAAGCGATTACTCGACTCTCTGTCGGTGAATTTTACTGAGTGGTTAGCTATGGGAGGCCCTGTCATACGGTACGAACCTGCCACGACATCCTTGTTAGAACTGTTTCTAGAAGTTCATCAATTTTTTCTGCAGGCAGGATGGCTCAGTTATTTTCAGAGGCTCCAGGGATTTGATCAACAACAGGTTCTTCAATTCGCTCAAAATCTTTAGGAAGATCATTCCATTGTTCAAGGGGTTCGGATTCTAGTTACAGAGGAGGATATAGCACAGGTTTCGGGTCTCCCTACCAATGGCATTCGATGGTTCAGCCGTAAACATGTCATTCTTAACGCCCAACAGGATTTCCTCTTTCCAGGGGAACAAATTGAGCCTAAAGGCCGGGGTGTCCGACTCAGCTCATTGTCGCCTCCATGGCTGAAAATTGAAAAGTTTGTCAAGCACTACCTTACCTGTGAAGGCCGATACCAGGTAGTCTACCAATACGATTTTGTCGTGTTGTCTCATTTACGACACGCTAGATTGGTAAACATTACTTATTATCTGCTCGAATGTCTTAAAAATATGTCACACTACTGTAAAAAGGCTAAAAATACCGCTCTTTCCCTCACCCATCATCGTCTCACCCAACTTCTTATCCAAAAGGGTTTTTCCCAACAAAACCCTCCACTAAACAACCCACCCATAGACCCCCAAGAAGCTGTTGAAATTCCTGAAAATCTTCAAGAACAACAACCACAAAACCCTCCAGACCCTCTAGAAGTACCTAACAGACCCAATCAATCCAATTAACCCCCCTACCATACCAAGCCCGCCCCACATTTTACTAGAATCATCCACTCCTGTCATTCATATCCTTAGCGATGATTCTGAACCAGAAAATTCTCCCTATCCCATCATTGAGGAAAATCCCCCACGCAAACGAAAGAAAATTCCTTTCTTTCTGCCCTTTTTACAAAGAAAACGAACAAGGGCCTCAACAAGAGCAGCCACTACTACCACTGCCCTAAACCCCCAACCCATCCGGTTAACATCTCGTACACCTTCAACCTCTCAAATTCTGGAATCTTTACCTATTCCACCCACGGGCACTGAAACACAAGAACCAGAAGCCCAGTATGTTGTGACATCATCTGTTTCAAATTTAGTAGCTGAAACACAAGAACCAACTACTCATTCAGTAGCTGAAACACAAGAACCAGCTGCTGATATTGTTACCGAGACACATGAATCAGATACCCATTTAGTAGCTGAAACACAAGAACCAACTACTCATTTAGTAGTTGAAACAGAAGAACCAGCTATAGCTGTCACACAAGAACCAGCTACAACTGAAACACAAGAACCAACTGCTGATATTGTTACCAAGAAATAGGAATCAGATGCCCAGGATGCTGCAACATTACTTTTGTTACATCAAGAAGCTGAAACAAAAGAATCAGCTGCCGATCCTGTAGCCACTCCAAAAGAACCAGCTAGTGTGGCTGTGACTGCTACACAAGAACCGGTCACCCCTCAACCAGAACCAACAATGGTCTCTGTCTTACAAGAAAATGAGTTCCTAAGGTCTGAACTGGAAGCCTACAAGAAAGAGCTAGCCATGGAAAAGGAAGCCTATGAGAAGGAACTTAAATTGTACACCCTAGCTTGCGTAGCGACCATGACAGAGGAAAATACAACAGAGAGTCCGTGTAGAGAATATATGTGCAGTCAATGTGGGGATATCTACTATCAAGTAGGCTACAAAGTAATTCAAATTCCAATGCCAGGAGCTTCCCCTGCACCTATGAATTTTGCAGTCAAAGAAGAACGCCCTGCTGTTACACAAGAACCAGCAGGACCTTCCAAAATTAAAACTGAACCCTGGCCTACAACAATTGTCAAATCTGAAGCCCATGTTTTTGTTAATAAAGATGTACAAACTCTGCCTATTGATGAATCTGCCCCTCCTAGCCAGATCAACACCCACATCTTTGTGGAACAATCCACTCAGACCCCACCTCATCCTACCACCTGCAACGCTGAAACACAAACTCAACCATGGGATGAGCAGGCAATAATAGAAAAATGCAAAAAAAGAGTCTGCTGTTACACAGGGCAAAATCCTGCAGGAAGACAGACTAATTTGGCTAAATCATATCTATTCAAACTGGGAAGCTTTGGATCAAACACACCAGGAATCTCGTGCCTATAAGAAATAGAATAAAGAGCTAAAAGGAAGATTGCTCCTGATATTTGACTTGGCACAAAAGCTGTTGGCTGCAAGGAAACCATCCTGCAATTACTCTCTGTTCCTCATGGAACGACTTACATTGTTTCAAATTAAATCAATCAAAGAAGGCAGACCCCATGCAGTGTTAAATCCAACAGATTTTGTTAAGACTTTTGCAGAAGCCTCTGCTATGGATCAGCACCTCCTCTGTGAGGTATATTTTCATAATGAGGCCATCCCTGAGAACCAACAACTTAACCTTAACCCTCTTGTCGATGACATCCATATTAGGGCACTCACCTCCTTCCTTAACAATTAGATTATATGGCAGGAAGACTTCCTAGCTGCCAGGCATAATGAGGATAACTTCCTTCTCTGGATACAGCCAGAACCACAAAATGCTGCCACCTTTGTTACAGAGTATTATCAGTTTTTGAAGAAACTAGGGATGACTCAACACATTCAACAACTACAAACAACAATGCTTCAGGATTGTCAACATTTCATTAAATCCACAGAGATTGCTGCCCTACAAGAAAATAACATGTTTTGGCAACAATCTACTGGGAAAAGACAGGAACACAATCCCTTTAGCCCCACTAATCTAGAGATAGCAATCTCAAGGGTACCTAGCTACATCAAGTGTGTTCAGCAATGTGCTGAAAGCTGGATAGGTTATCATATTCATTTTCCTATCCTGTGGATGCAAGTAGAAAAATATCAAGTTCATTATAAGTTGCCCAAGAAGGCCGAAACAACAGCTTGGAAAAGGCTACAACGCGTTCAAGGATTCAGAGCTCCAACAGACAACACTTTCCATAGCTACTGCTTAAGTAACTTGCACACTCAGAGTCAATATTCAGATTCTGATTCAGATTAAAGTTGCCTGAGGACATGCAACATTTTAAGTTGGGGGGCATGTTAGGACCCTACAATGTACCTTTTTTCTCACACTTTTTGCTACCATTACATCCTTTTTCCACTCACATTTAAACTTATATTATCACCTTACCCTATCTCTCCAAAGGTATATAACGTCTCTTCTCTTTACTATATGTTTAATCTGTTTTGCATATAATTTTACATTACTCTTGTACTTAACTGTTGATCATAAATATATAAGTACTGAAACAGTTCAAACTGCAGAGTAGCATTGAGGCCTATTGCTGAAACAGTCAAAGCACGCAAACCCTGTGGTCTACGATGCTGAAACAACAACTCACACAGAAAAAACTGTTACACTCTCCGTGGTCTACGATGCTGAAACAACAACTCACACAAGAAGAAGTTGATACACTCTCTGTGGTCCACGATGCTGAAACAACAACTCACATAAGAAGAAGTTGCTACACTCTCCGTGGTATACGATGCTGAAACAACAACTCACATAAAAGATGTTACACTCTCCGTGGTCTACAATGCCAAAACAACAACAGAAAGATGTTACACTGACCACAATAGCCACACCTTGAGCCAAAATTAACCATCGCTGCTGCGTGAGACCACGTTGCTGAAACAGTCAGAACACAAATCCCGTTGCTGAAACAACCCACGATTTGCGATGCTGAAACGACATACAACAATAAAGAAGATAAATATAGAAGCTGTTACTCCAGCCGCAACAACAACACCTCACTCAACACCTTTTCACTATTGTAATAACATTCTGTTATGGGAGACCATGATATCTTATTCCAGTATAGAGATTTGATCTGACTAAGAATATGATTCAGATATACACATGTAATTTGATGATCAAATTGTATCGAGAGGATTCTCCTCTTTAAATAAGAGGAAATCATCATTAGAGAGGACCTTCTTCTTGGCTAAGAAAGGATTTACAGAGAAGGACGTGTTTTATTTCAGATTGTAATATGACACAGTTGAAAGATGAATAAAAGATTGTTTTGAGCATTTCTCTCTGGTTCATTTCATTCCAGGGGAATCTTGTGAGAAGGGAGGGCCCACCTTCTTCACAAGATTCACCCATTAGCTTTGTAGTGTGTTAGTGTTATTTCTGTTCATGCCTTGATTAAATTCTGTTTTGCTGAAACTTGACTTTATTGAACTCTGTCTTGCTGAAACTCTGCTTTACTGGTTGTTACATAGTTTCCATATGATTCATGCTTGAGTAACTGTTAATCATTCTAGTTAGCATTCATGTTTGATGAATTTATGAAAGTGTGATAATCAGAAACAGGTGCTGAATATTCCTGCTTGGGGAATAGGGTCATGTTCTCTGTTAAGGGATAGTTAACCTTCAGTGTGTGTCAATTATTTCAGTTAGCAATAAGTTCATGAAAGTGTAATGATCGAAAATAGGTGATGAAGATTCCTTCTTGGGGAATAGGGTCCTGTTCTCTGTTAAGGGATAGTTAACCATCAGTGTGTGTATATTATTTCAGTTAGCAATGAGTTCATGAAAGTGTGATGATCGGAAACAGGTGCTGAAGATTCCTGCTTGGGGAATATGGTCCTGTTCTCTGTTACAGAGTAGTTGGTCTTTCCTTTTGCAGTATTTTGAAGTATTCCTTTCCTAGGTTGTTATTTCTTAATGTAATCCAGGATTCTTTGGATAATTAATTCTTTAAACTTTGAACTCTGCAATAGGTAGGTTGCTTTCCTGTAATTCAAAGTAGAACTTCAGTTTGATCAAGGCAAAGTGTGATTAATGTATTTTTACTACAACTCTAGATTGCTTTTGAGATTGAGCATATACAGTGCGTGATTACCTTTGAAATAAACAGACTTCCCTGGGTTGATAATTTATGTAGCACTTGATTGTTTAGTTAAATAAGCAATTATAGTGACAAACAGAAGGGATTCCTCGAGCAACATTTTAATAGGATCTCCTGCTCCATCATCTTTATTTTCATCCCCCATGGGTTGTTGTTAGGCTCAGCACGATCGATCTTGCAACGACTCGATTGGTTCGAGTTCCAACTTATTGTACCCAGATCTTGTCGGGGACATGCACAGTAAAAATAAATGAAGAGCAGGCCACTCTGATACCACTGAACCGGATTTAGGAGAGAAACTAACTGATTGTAGACTGAATACAATAAACACAGAGATATGAAGAATAACACATATATCCAGTGAACAATATCTTCTATTAAATAAATGAAATAGGCTGAAACTGTAAAATTGCAAAACTGAAACACTTGCTCGAATGGTGGTAGCTATCTCTGAGAAGATATGTGGCTACTATGCGCATCCGTCTGAGCAGAATGATTACAATGAGGCTCCAGAGGCCTTTTTGATATTACTCATGAATTCCAAAACCCTAGACATCAAAAAACCTAACCCTAGAAGGTGAAATGCCAAAAGTCATATGGGCCCTTATGGGTAAGTTGGTACCTCAACTTCGCAGGGTCGTAAATGTTTCATACGACCTCCATTTCAGGCGTGTGATAGATCGTTGGAAAGGTATTTTAGAGAACTACACATTTTTTTGTCAAACTCTAACTCCGTCTATAGTTTGATTGTGGAAAGACAAAAAAACAATGTTTAGGGCCTTAAAACGTCCCTGGAAGTACAACAAGATGTGTTGACATGAAAACATACAAAATAAGCAAGTTATATTAGGAAAGAGGCCACCAGTATCCACCTGGAGGATGTGTAGGGATTCATGCATCCCCATAAGTGTAGAAACCACGATTACAAAGAAGTACAAAATAATGTGTTGAAAAAAAAAATGGACAAGAGGAGCCAATTGGAATAGGTGGGTGGCCACCAATATCCACCTGGATCAATCCTCCTCCCTTAGGAAGCAATGGTATCCATTGCATTGAGTTACCCCATCAGGTGAGGAAAATTCTGTTGGATTTGGCCCCGGGTGAGCCACTTGCCTTGGTGTAGGAGTTTCCCTTCCTTGACAACCCAATAAAGTTTGATCCTATATTGGCGAGTGCCCTTGACCTATGTGTCGACTATATTATTAGTGGATGTTTGTTCCATGTAGTTAAGGTTGAGTTATGTTGGTGTCAGTTGTTCTACATTGGGTGCAGGCAAAGGAAGGGTGGAGTGTTGAGCTCAAAAGAATTTCTACCTAGAACCTTGGTGATAGTATAAGGCCCATAGCGAAGTGGGTGAATCTTCTGATGGGGCCCTATGAGACACTCCTTCAACAAATGTAACTAGACTTTGTCGCCAACCTGAAACTAGTGCGATACCCTATGTTGATCATGGCGTTGCTTGTACTTAGCATTGGATTCTGCAAAATCTCCTGGACCTGTTGGCGGATGTGTTGAATCCGCTCAAAGAATATGGTGGATTTTTCGATCTCATACTGAACATGGGAAGAGTTTGTTTGTGTGGTAGCAAGAGGTAGTACAACATCCATGGGACCCAAGGGTTGGAATCCCAGCCCCACCTGAAAGGGGCTATGGATGGTGGAGCTATGGAGAGCCCTGTTGTAACTGTGTTGAACATAGGGGAGACTCTCATCCCATGTACACAGATTCTTAGATTTGTACATGTGTAAGATGTGCACAATCATATGATTGACAACCTTTGTTTGGCCGTCTATTTGGGGGTGGAAAGAAGTGGGTTTAGTGAGCTTGGTGTCCAATAGTGACTAGAGACTCAACCAAAATGTGCTGAGGAACCTGTTGTCTCGGTCGAAGATGATGGTATGTGGTCGAAGATGATGGTCACAATCATTTCCTTGCTGGGTGGATGGAAGACCAGACATGTAAACCATTGAGACAGGTTCCCAAGGCTTCTCGGGAGTAGGAAGAGGTGTGTATAAGCCTTGCTTCTTGATGGTTGGCTTGGAAATGGCATGGGAAGTGCAAGATATGATATACTTGCGGACGTCCTGTCAAATTTTTGGCCAATAAAAATGTTTCGTAAGAATGGGCACACCTTTCTCCACACAAAAATGTCCTGCCTTCCAACTGTAGTGGGATTCCCAGATCATCTTTGCAAGCTTGCTTGTAGGAACACAGAGATGGCCCAGATGGAATAATAATCTGTCATCAATGTGAAAATTAGTGACAGTCGCCCCTGTACCCAAGAGATGATAGGTGGTGGCGAAGTATGGATCTTGCCGATAAATTTGGGGCCACTCAGATACCTCATGTACACAGAAATGGAGCATAGTGGTGAGTGCAACCATAGGAGGTCGACTGAGGTAGTCAATGACATGATGTTGAGATGGAACTGTTGCATGTAGGTGGACCACTTCTAATGGCAGTCGTTCTGCAATTTCCCTTGTGTCTGTATGAACTATAGAGGCTTTTGATCAGTGTGGATGATCATCTCCTTTCCCAGAATGTAATATTTCCATTGATGATAGGCTTGTACATTGGAATACATTTCCTTGTCATAGGTGGGGTATTTCCAGACCATATCTGAGAGTGTCTTGCTATCGTATGCCACCGGATGGTCGTGTTGAGTGAGAAATGTGCCTACAACATAGTCAGATGCATCAGTCTCAATATCAAACAATTGCTACAGATCGGGAAATGAGAGTATTGGAGTTGAGAAAAATGATACTTCAGACCATCGAATGCTCGTTGTTGTTCCTTCCCCCACATGAAATTTTCCCTGCCACCGCCCTTGTTCACTTGGTTGAGAGCCTATGCAATATGGGAGAATCCCAACATGAACCGTCGGTAGAAGTTGGCCAGTCCCAAGAAGCTCTGAAGCTCAGTTAGTGTGGTCAGGGTTGGACAGTCACGAATGACTTGGATCTTAGTTGGATCAAAATTTACCCCATGCTCATCAACAATGTAGCCCAAGTATTGGACCATGTTCATTCCAAAAGAGCATTTTTCCAAGTTGGCATATAGCTTGTGTTTCCGCAGAGTGCTCAAAACTTGTTGAATATGCCACATGTGATCCTCCCAAGTTATGTTGAAGATGAGGATGTCATCCAAATATACCACCACAAAGGAGTTGGTGAAGGGTCACAATACATCATCCATAAACCTCATGAAAGTGGTTGGTGCATTTGTTATGCTGAAGGGCATGACCAAACATTTGAAGAGACCTTCTTTAGATTTGAAGTGTCTTCTATACATTAGTTGGTTCAATGACCACACATTATGCCGTTAAACTCTGACTTCATCTACAGTTTGGTTGTGGCGAGACAAAAAAACAATTTTTAGGGCCCTGGAAGTACAATAATATGTGTTGACATGAAAACATAAAAAATAATCCAGTTGGATTAGGAGAGAGGCCACCAATATCCACATGGAGGATGAGTAGGGTTTCAAACAGACCCAAAAGTGTAGAACCCATGATTACTAATAAGTACATAAGAACGTGCTGAAAAGAAAACGGACAAGAGGATCCAGTTGGAATAGGTAGGTGGCCACCAATATCCACCTAGATCACCAATCTGAAGAACCTTTTTGACTTAAGGGAAAGATTCAAAGGGCCAAAGAATGAAAAAATAGGGATCTCATGTCCTATATATGAAACTATAAACCTAGGCACCTATGAGAACCCCAATAATGTCAATTTAGGCAAGACCTTGTCCAAAAGAGACATGAAATCTTATCTTAAACTTTTTAAAGAATATCAAGATGTCTTTGCTTGGTCTTACCGAGATGTGAAAACATACGATACTTGCATTATCCAACACATTATCCCGTTGAAATATGGAATAAAACCATTCCAACAAAAGCTTAGGAAGTACCACCCATATCTGGAACCTTTAATGTATCAAGAGATGAATAAATTGTTAGATGCTAATATTATCTTTCAGGTAAGACACTCTACATGGGTATCCAATCTGGTGCTTGTCAGAAAGAAGTCTAGGAAGATATGTTTGTGTGTGGATTTCAAAAACCTTAATAGAGCATCAGAAAAAGATAACTACCCATTCCCACCCATGGAACAACTCTTACATACAGTATCCGACTCTGAAATTGTTTCTCTCATAGACGTTTTCTCCGGATATAACCAGGTCCTAGTTTCAGATGATGATCGATTAAAAACTACCTTATGAACCAAGTGGGGAAACTTTGCTTATAAATGCATGCCCTTCAAGATGATTAACGTAGGTGAGACCTTATAGAGGGCCCTGGATGTATGTTTTTGGGGATTGATTAACAAGTGTATGGTAGTCTATTTAGATGATGTAACGGTATACTCAAAAAATAAGGAAGACCACATTCAACATTTGACTCAGATCTTCGAAAGGTGTAGGAAATATGGAATATATTTGAATCCTAAGAAAACCATCTTTGACGTAGAGGAAGGGAAGCTACTAGGTCATATTATATCTCAAGAATGAATTAGAATCGACACCGAGGGAATAAAAGTGATAGCTCGACTCCCCTTGCCTCACAATAAAAAGGCCATGCAATCTTTCTTTGGGAAAATCAATTTTGTGATAAAATTTACTCCTGACTTCCTTGAAACTGCAAAACCTTTACAAAGAATGATTCAAAAAGATGCATAGTTTAAATGGGGTGAAGAGAAGAAAGGTTCTTTCAATAACATCAAAATTCCCATCTCCTAAGCACCATTGTTACGAAGCCCTGATTTTAGCAAATATTTTTTCCTTTATATCTTTGCTTCTGACCAATCCTTGGTTGCAGTACTTACCCAGAAGGATGATGAAAACAATGAAGCACCAATATCCTTTATGAGCACCAACCTCCAAAGAGTCGAACTGAACTACCGTTCTATAAACAAACAGGTTTACGCACTATATAAAGTGATTAAACATTTCAGATCCTATACCCTGAAGAATCACACTAAAGTCATAGTACCTCATGTAGCGGTCTAATATTTGTTCACTCAACAGGAGATGGGAGAAAGACGAAGAAATTGGATGGAAAACATCCAAGAATTTGATCTAGACATAAAACCTGCCAAAATATTCAAGGGTCAAGGGTTGTGTAAACTAGCCGCTGAGGCCCATGATCTGATTAATGCAGAAGACTCCGGTTGGGAAAATGAGTTGCCATTATGGTACAGTGAAGCCTTATACACACCTCTTGGGAAGGAATCCTAGTATGGAAACTTGTCTTATCTCCTACATCATGGAACTTTTCCAGAGAAACTAAACCCTAGAGAAAGGAGAGATCTTAGGTTAAAATATGCTCAATATCACCTCATACATTCAGTGCTTTTTCACGTAAATTATGATGGAGTGTTCCTTAGATGTCTCGAACAAGATGATGCAAAAAATGTACTGAGAGACCTCCATGACGGTCCATCAGGTGGACATTTTGTTGGAGAAACCACAACTCACAAAATATTAAGAGATGGAAATGTAAATGTCGGGAAATGTAAATCTTTCCATTTGAGTGTTGGTATAGAAAAGAAGGGAGTCGTTCCACTCCAGACAGTGACCATATCAAGACCATTCGAATAATGGGGAATAGAAGTCATAGGATAAATTACTCCCAATTCTTTGAAAAAACACAAATATATCTTGACTACCACAGAGTATTTTACGAGATGGTTAGAGGTTATCCCTCTCACGCATGTTAATGAAAAGGTAGTAATCCAATTTTTAGAACAACAGTTGATAACAAGGTTTGGATTTCCCTTCATTCTCGTTTTTTAAAATGGTTCCTAATTTTCTTTCACGCTCTTGAAAGAATTCACCCTTGATAAGGGGATCATAATAAGATATTTTGCAAACTATTATCCGCAAGGGAATGGGGTAACTGAGTCATCTAATATAAACCTGGTGAGAATTAAAAAAAAAACAGTTGTGGAAAATCAGAGGAATTGGCATAATTTGCTTCATAATGCGCCCCTATGGGACGATAGAGTAACGCCTAAAGAAGCCATATGAAACTCTTTGTACTTTCTAGTATATGGACAAGAAGCCATTCTCCCAAATGGATTGTATCTTCCATCTTTACAGCTTGCCCAGGCATCGAGAGGTCAGCCCTCATCCAATATTCAACCAAGGATTGATATCCTTCTCATGCTAGACGAAGAAAAGGAAAAGGATAAAGTTAAGTTCACCGCTCATCAACAAGTAATTAAAAGATGGTTTGACAAACATAAGGCCAAATAAAAAAATTTCGAAGTAGGATACCTAGTCTTGAAGTGGGATAAAGAAAACGGGCCCAAAGGAAAAAACTCAAAGTTCTAAAATCTCTCGCTCGGACCTTTTCAGGTAGTTGAGAAGATCAGGGCAGGAACATATCGGTAGAAAAATCTGAGGGGGAATCCGACACCCTCCCGATGGATGGCTAGACCTTAAAACAATACTTCTCCTAAAAAAATTAATAAAATATTTTGATGCTTTGTTCGAAGTTTTTGTTTCTTTTCAGCATACATTTTTTTTATTAGGATGAGTGTGTTGGTTTCGGGAAGATCATTTTCGAAGTCCTTTTTCACTCTTTCTTTTACTTGTTATTTTATTTTAATTAAGTTGTGTTTAGTAAATTGATGGTTGAATTTAATGAATACGGTGAAGCAGACTATGCTCTTGACCTGCACTTACATGCAAAATGAGAGACGTTGGCCAGACACAAATTTTCAAAAAAAATAAAATCATATTTCTCTTTGTAAACATACTACCTGGGGAAGCGATGAAATATCTGCCTAGTTTCTTGGTAAAGCTAAATGGAAAGATGGCTATTTGGAAAGAATCACATGTACCAATGAACGGACTCAGGGAAAGATCCACCTTAACAGTTTCACCTTGTAAAAAAAATATATCCTCCTCTCTGACTCACTCTTGGTATTTATGCCAGAAAAATATAATCCATAAAAATAGTGTAAAGTCTAGGAGGGTATGCAGATAACTCCGTTGGGGATATAGACGCTCTCTCATAGTGGAGTAAGGTCTGTGATGTCGCGGTGACTCCATCGGGGATATGGACACTCACTAGTAGTGGAACAACACCGTAAGAAATGGATGATAGATAAATGGCCTCACACCAATGGACGCCATACCCGACTCTTGTCTATGAAGGACATGGATTGCGGTTAATAGGAAGGGGGTGAAAAATATAAACCCCACAGGCGGATCCGGATTCACGAACCTAAGAACATATGTACACATTGATAGAAAGGGTTCCGTTGGAAAGAAATAGAATAAATCCAGATGGTTTCTCAATCAATTTGCACAGGCTAAGCATGCGGGAAGGAGAAAAGATTATGTTTTCTCCCAGAGAATCACCATTTGTTGAGCACTCAACTCACCCTAAAAGTCATCGAGAAATTTTCTTTTCTTTTTGGGTACCACTTTGTCATTTTCTAAATGGAGTCAGTTGTGTAGGGATCAATGTTTTTTCTATTTGTTTTGTTTTATCATCGATCACATTCATTTTGGTCTGAAGTTTGTTGAACAATTTGAATTTTTTTATCTAAGTAAACATGGCATTAGATTAAGTTGTACACAACTTAAAATTTGTTTTATAAAGGGCCACGTGTCGATCGACAATCCTGGCCTGCAAATTTTTTTCTTACAAATCATCGATAAATCATCAACATAGGAAAAAACAATCGTCGATCATTGATATATCGTCAACATCGGTGGAGAGGGATAAAGGGCACAGAAACATATGTCAAAAATAAAATCATCGACGCCGAAAAGAAACGATTATCATGCCCAAGGGGTCAAATCAACCACCACATGTTTTTCCGCGTAAATAGTCTGTATTGCTCGGTTATTATCCACACATCTTTTGATGTCCCCCATGTCATATCTATACTTCCACGTCAACACTATACAAAATTTCTGGTCAGCATCAGAACTTTTACCTAGAGGCACCAAAGAAACAATGCCAAAGATAATTCGTTGACGTCGATGCACTCATTGACTACTGGTTGATTGCTAGAACACCAAATTTTGGTTTTAGATTGAATCTTCATCCGCCAATGTCAAAAATCCTAGTTGATTTGTGATTTCCATTTAACGATCCTACTTATGCCTGATACCGATCATACTAGTTATGTTGAAGTGCGAAGAACGCTCGGGTGATTTGAGGAGACACCTCTAGCTAAGTGAAGGATGAGGTTTTTGATTTGTTATAAAATTAATAAATTCACGTAAACGATAACACGATGTCACGCTCCAATCAACTTAAAAAAAAAAAATCTCGAAGAACTCTAAAAGTAACACGCTCCTACGCAGCCAACCTGCATTACATTTAATCATGAGCATGATGTGGATTCTATTATAGATTATATAAATCATATCTGTAATCCTGAATTTAAGACTCGATGTGACACGGTAGGTATGTTTTAAATATGTGAAGTTGGTGCCCAAGAATAGTATTTCATTCACAAAACAATGATCTCCCAAGTAGATGAAGGCGCAAGAGAGTGCATAGAAGAGGTAACAGGTCATTGTGCCACTTCAATTAGGAGTAAGCCCAAGTTATTTCCTATGAGGAAGAGGAAAGCATGATCTCTATTGTTTACATTTTTTTATTGCTTCGGATAACACTTGTCTCAGTTTCCTTCCAGCTTAATATTTCGTTATGTGCAGGAAAATTCCTCCGCAAAATCCGACAACCAGGTGCTCACCAAGGATGCCCAAAATCAAATAATTGGAGATCAACGAAAGGTCGGCACTAGTGACCGCAAGGGAAATTGATTTCGTTTCAAAGAAGGAGTCAGTTATCTGAACTTCCAGTAAGAAATAATTTACCCAACCTCCATATTTCGAGGACACAGAGGCAAGCACTGGATCTAAAGTATTTCTCCCAGATTGGGGGATCTTTTCAACAAAATAAACCAGGAAGATTACCCGAAGTTTACACCTCATAGCGACTCAGACGTCAGGATATTGGATGACCAGGTTTTCCTGAACCTTAGGAGATCATACTTGCATATGGTGGCATGTTGAACCGTAGTTCTTCCCTGCATTGAAACCCTAGGATGGATAATTGACCATACAGACATGATGAAATGCACAATAAATAATGGGGATGGTGAATGTGTTGGTGTCTTTCGTCCAGTAGTGGTACAAAAATACTACAAACTCAGAGACCCAAAGGAGAGACTTAACACATAATTTGTGGTTAGGTTTTATGAGTTTCATGACACCAACAGATTATTGGCATCATGGTGGAAAGAATATAAGAATTTCACAAACAAGAGAAATGGTTGGTACATCACAATGAACCTCAGAGATCCTTATATGCATTTAATGGCTTTAATCTGCCCCTTGTATGGGGAAAAATATTGCTCAAATTTTTCAGAGCTGTGGATGCCCTTAGCATATACTGTGTCAATCTCCGGGAGCAATTTTAATTGGGGAGCCGTCATTTCCAAGCCGCTAAGTATCAACATCCTACAGGCCCATACACTAAAAGATGGAGAAACATCAATTTTCTACATGGCATCTTACATGTTGCACGTAGTCTATGCGAGAAACATTTTCGCAGGTATAAATTTAAGCTGGCATGTTGTTGAGTTACCTGTGCATGTTTATTTCAGCATTTTGTGGGAAAATAGGTACAAAACATTTTACGCCTTGATATGTGATGAGTTCATATCCCAAGTTGTTAGCGATATTTCTCGTAACAAGGGTAAAATGCTAAAGAATGGGATAAAAACCCACTTACCCTAAGTTTGGGATGCATTGTGCCTGTGTTTAAATGGAAATCAAGTTTGAACAGCAGAGATTCGCGTGCCTGGATCAACGTTACACATAGGATTACGGAGCCCCCCCATATTTCTACCTTTAAGCGGAGGGGGAGGGGTCCGGAATCGAGGGCGCACATCTTCAACGGTCACGATCGAGCGGTCCGGATCAACGGCGCGCAGGGTGATTTCGGACCCCCCCCCGCCTTTCTATCTTTAAGATTGGGGGGGGGGGGTCCGGAATCGAGTATGCATCTCTCCAAAGGCTGTGATTGGTGTGCTCGGATCAACGGTGCACAGGCAATCCGGGCACCCTCTGCCTTTCTGCATTTAATCGACGTGGGGCCACCCTTTCTTGTCATGTTATTTTACCATCTGTCCATCTCCCCTCTTCTGGTCCGTGTGGTCCCTTTCCCATCTCATCTTCCACTCACCACCTGCCATGCATCCCACTCCTTTCCACGTCAGCCTCCCACTAAAAGCAAGCCCATTATATCTCATCTCCTTCCCTCTCCGCCTATTGTCTTCCGCCATGTGTCTTCCTCTGTCGTCCCTCTCACGCCTCATCACTTCTTACCACACTCTCATAGTTTTGGTGCCACCACTCCCGTTATGCGCCCCATCCCTCGCGCCGGCCTCCACGCCTATCCATTAGGCAGTTCAGTTAATCTAGGTGGCAGCGCGAGGGGCCGTCCACGTCCCAAGGGTGCCGAGTTGGCCGGGCCATCCTCAATCCCAATGAAGCAGTTATTAAGGTAGTTGGTGGTGGTTAGACATCGCCTCTGCCATAATGGGAAAGTCCGGCAATGAATTAAAGGCACGTCAGTTCGCCCACGGAACTGTCAGGAGCTCGATTGCGTCTGCCATAAGTTGCACGATCATTCAGAGACGACAGTTGCAGATTGTCAGAAGCCATGCAGACACAATATGTTTAATGCAGCGTCTCGATTTTGTTGCTAATTGTTGTTTTGAGTATATGTAGGCGTTTTCGCCATTTTTGTATCTATCGATGGTTGAGCAGAGTTCCTGGTTGTAAAGTTTTCACAAAGCACTGTTAATCTGATTATGTATGGACTTATGAGACTTCTTGCCTTATGAATGCCAGTTTCTTTCATGTCTTTGTTTACACTGTGTTAGAGCAACTCAGAATTGGAGGATCCAGTCGAGCTGCAGCTGTTATAGGATGATGTTGTAATGGATCACTGTAATAGTTGCATTGTCTCTAATCGGTTCTTGTGACTTTCCCAGCGCTGAGTGACTTGGAATTGGAGGATCCAGACAAGTCCCCTTTTCAGTTTCTTGAGACCCTGAACCAAGAGGATCTTGCATTCAGAGTTTTTCTTCTGCAAACCACCGAAAGCCTGTTGCCCAAAGTTGTTTGTTCACCTTTCTTACTAAGTCTTCCACCTGTTCATCTTTTAATCAACCCACTGGCTGAAGTTAGGTCAAGACCTCCTTTTTTACTTACGTACCAGACCTAGTCCCCGAGTTAAAGTGATATTTCCTCGAGTGTCTCCCCATTTGATCATCCATTAAATTAATCGTGACATAAAACTGATGGGTGTCAGGCTCTTCTCCTGTAAGCAATCCAGGAGTGACTTTTGACGCTAACATTTCTGGCGCCGTTGCTGGGGACGAAGTTGAATTTTTTCCTGGGATTGAACGACAACGATCAACTGATTCTGAAGGTGCATCATATATCAGAATTATCAAGATTACTACTGTGCACCTGGTGACTCCATTGTGACGACTCCGCTGGGGAGAATCTGCCCTATTAATTGTGGATTTCAGAGGCAGACACACACGGTCTCATCCACAGCTGCCTCTAGCTACACCTGAAGCTGACCCAGAGGTGGTTCTCAGAAGAGGAAAGAGCTCTATAGAATAAGTTTCCATCGCCGAAACAGGTAACCCGTCGTCTCCTTCTGTGAGAACTCCTTTTTCTCCTCCTCAGTTTCTCAATAGACCTCCTCCATAGGTTTCCCATTTTTTTGAATTTTGGGAGTGTTCCTACTGAGTTTTCCCCTCCTGGTCTGGGATTGGAGGGAGAAATCCTTGTCACTCCCCTCTCCTCTGAAGTTGTTCCTTGGCATAGACCCAAAACTACAGAAGATATCCCCACTCCTGCACAAAGAGGAGCACCTGCTGACTTGAGCTCGTTAGCCTTCTTCTTGAATCCTCTCTTGTTCCCCACTCCACTTCGAGACTCATCCCTGGTAGCCCCTTCGCGAACTCCTTCTCCTCCAAGTTCTCCTCTACCTAATATCCCTATGGCTGGTGCTAATCCCCCTCCGAATAGAATGGATTCCATAGTCACTGCTAGATACACTCCCTTAATCCTACCCCATCCTATGAATCCTCTCCCTACTGGAGATTACTTGAAATACATGCCCAAGTTCACTGGAGAAGGGGATATAACTGTAGAGGAGAATCTGGTTGCTTTCTACAATTATGCAGACAATGTAAACATTGAGAATGAATATGTCTGGATGAGAGTCTTTGTCCAAAGCCTGGATGGCAAGGTGAGGAAATGGTTTAGAGGATTGACCCCCGGATCTATTGCTGGAATTGAAGCCCTGGATAGTGTTTTCCTGAGGTAGTGGGGAGATAGGAAGGATTTCATGTATTACATGACAGAGTTTGGGGCTTTGAAGAAAATTGAAGGAGAATCTGTCTTTGACTTCTCCAAAAGATTCAATAAGATGTATAATAAGATTCCTGCAGAGATAAAGCCCTCAGAAGCCTCTGCCCAAATTTCCTATGCTGGTGCATTTGAACCTAATTTATTCCTTTTATTGAGAGAAAGAAGAGCCACCTCCTTAGCGCAAATGCAAGATGCGGCTGTAGAAGTGGAATCCAACATATTAGCAGCTGACAGACTGAGGAACAGGGCCGACGTAGACAGAAGAAATGGAAATTCTGAAGCCTCAACTCCTGGCTCATCGCTGCCCCACACTCAAGTGGATGAACTGACCAAGATGATGAAGTTTCTGTCTAAAGATATGGAGAGACTGAAGGTGGAAAGGAGGCAAGCATATAAGGGCCCTCAGAGCGCCGAAAACAAAAGAGGTTTCAGGAGGCCAAACAATATCACTCCCCCGATTATGCACAAAGACAGGGGAAAAGACAGAGAGGACCAAAGGATTCAGGCCCCCTTACAGAACAACTTTGTGGCCGAAGATGAAGAAGGGGAAACAAACGAGCTTGAGCCAAAGATCCATTACTTCGGAGAGACTCCCCCTTTTCCTCACCTGACTCAATCATCATACGAGGAGTCTCTCATGAACAATCAGCTAAATGAATTGAGCAAGTGAGACAAGGCTAGCGACAGACGAGGTAGGTACAACCTGAGGTCCGATAAGAAGACAACAACACCTGATATTCCTGAGCACTCCACTAGAACAGAGAAACCTGCTAATCAAGTAGAATATGTTCACAGAGGTAATAAGGCCCAACCCCCCTCTCCTGTTATTCGAAATCATGTTCCTGAAATAAGAGAAATTCCAAAGCCTACATCTTCTTTTAATTTCGAGCATGAAATTCAAAAGATCAGAATCCCTGTGCCCCTCACCGAGCTAATTAAACATGGAGAATTCAAAAAACGCTTCTCTGATCTTCTACAGTCTGAAGCCTCATGCCTTCCCATAGACTCAATAAACCTCCAAGATGAAAAGCCAACAGTTATCTTAGGTCCCATGGTAGAATATAGAGATGATTCATCCCCTCCCTTCTACAGATCCTTGAACATACATGATAAAGTGTTGCACAACTACTTGATGGATTCAGGGGATTCTCACAACCTCATGCCCAAAACTGTCATGGAAGAGTTATGACTAGAAGTCACCCGAGCCTATCATGACCTCTATTCTTTTGACTCCAGGACAGTCCAGTGTCTTGGAGTTATTAAAGACCTGGTTGTGACCTTGTTTCAACTGCCCATGAAAAGTGTGGTCATGGATATTGTAGTGGCCGATGTTCCCCCCAAGTTCGGTATGTTGTTATAAAGATCTTGGATAAAGAGACTGGGGGGAAATTTGTAGATGGACCTCACGTATGCTACTATCCCAGTGTTTGGAGGAGAGCATAGAAGACTATACAGGGAAGCCCAACCGGACTACATAATCAGTGATGAAGCCAACCCTACCAATCATCCCATATTTTCCTTGGACACTGATTTAGGTTCCAGTTTACTGCAGCTCACCCATGCCCCCGAGCCTCCTCTGAAACTCAGGAAGAAGCCCACTGTTTCCCCTGAAGTTCCTCCCTCCATCACCCCAATCTGGAAAATGTTTTTCAATGGAGCCTGCTCTCGAGAAGGCGCTGGAGCCGGGGTGGTTTTTGTGTCACCTGCTCAAGAGACCACATCCCTGTCATATAAGCTGAAATTTGAAACCACCAACAATGTGGCAGAGTATGAAGCTCTTATCCTAGGATTAAAATCCGCAAGGGAAATGGGAATTCAAGAGGTAGCAGTGTTCGGGGATGCCGAGTTGGTAGTCCAGCAGATCAGAAGCACTTATCAGGCCAAGCATCCTCGACTCCGGAGTTAAAGAAATGAGGTATGGGATCTAATTGATAGTTCTTCTCAGCATTCAACATTTCTTTCATCCCAAGAGAAGAAAACACAGTGGAAGATTCCTTGGCTACATCAGCAAGCATTTTCAAAGTACCCTTGCCGCCCAAACTCAGGTATGATGTAGAAGTAAAATACAGGCCCTCCATACCTGACAACGTCAAACATTGGAAGGTTTTTGAGGATGATCTCGAGATCAAAAAGTTCCTGGAGACTATTGAAGAATTATCAGAAATGCATGTTGACCAAGATTTCGTCTATGAGGAAAGGTTCGATGGGGGTGAGTTGCTGAGTAAAATCGCAAAGCATGACATTATTCAACTGCCTAGCAATCACATTCCAAGAGGACTGGTCCCATTAGAGAGATTTTTTGATGGGAATGATGTGGCAGTAAAGGGGAGGGTTGCAGGTGATGATGTTGACACAACTAAGTGCAACATTGGCACACCAGAGGAGCCTAGGCTTGTCAAGCTGTCAAGGAGTTTGACCAAGAAGCAGAGGGTTGAATACACTGAGTTGCGGAGAGAGTTTGCTGATGTGTTTGCATGGACCTACAAAGACCTCAAGACGTATGACACATCAGTCATTGAGAACAAGATCCCACTGAAAGAAGAGGCTAAGCCATTCAAGCAGAAGCTGAGACAAATAAATCCCATGTTGCTACCTGTCATGGAGAAAGAAGTGAAGAGGCTACTAGATGCCCAAATCATTGTCCCCTTGAGATATTCCGATTGGGTGGCCAATTTGGTTCCGGTAAGAAAGAAAAGTGGGGAAATCAGACTCTGCATTGATTTTAGGAACCTGAACAGGAGCTCCAGGAAGGACAATTATCCCCTGCCCAACATGGAACATATATTGCAGAAGGTCACTGGTGCATCTAGAATATCCATGATTGATGGATTCTCTGGCTACAATCAGATATCAGTCATGCCTGAGGAAAGAGAAAAAACGTCCTTCACCACTCCATGGGGCACATTTATGTATGCCAAAATGCCTTTTGGGTTGATGAATGCGGGAGCCACATTTCAGCGAGCCATGGACATAGCCTTCATCGAGGAGAAAGATAGGTTTGTGGTGACCTATCTGGATGACATCACGGTCTTCTCCAGGACAGACAAGGAGCACTGCTTCCACTTGAAGAAAGTTTTCCTGAAGTGTTGGAGGTTTGGCCTATCCTTGAACCCCAAGAAGTCTTTATTTGCTATGAAGGAAGGGAAGCTATTAGGCCATATAGTGTTAGCAGAGGGAGTAAGGATTGACCCTAGCAGGGTAGAAGCACTTCAGACCCTGTCACTTCCCAGATCTAAGAAGGAAGTTCAAGCCTTTTTGGGGAAGATACATTTTCTGAGGAGATTTGTCTCAAATTTTGCTGAGTTGGTGAAACACATCACAACCATGCTCAGGAAGGGAAATGAAGCGAAATGGACTACTGAACCCAGGGAATATTTTGTCCAAATAAAGAAGGCGTTGACTGAGGCACCTGTGCTAATCAGTGCTAGTTATTCTAAAGATTTCCTGATTTTTTCTTTTGCTTCTTGTGATACAGTAGCAGCAGTCTTGTTGCAGAAAAATAATCAAGGGCGAGAGCAACCTATTGCCTTCTACAGCAAGGCGTTGAGAGATGCTAAACTCCGGTACGAGATCATGGAGAAGTAGGCCTATGCCCTAGTGAAAGCCCTCAAAGCTTTCAGAGTCTATGTCTTGCACTCAAGGATCATTGCATATGTTCCTTCGGCCTCCGTGAAGGACATTCTCATACAGCCTAATATAGATGGAAGAAGAGGTAAATGGATTTCCAAGATCCTAGAGTTTGATCTGAAGATTAAGCCCACCAAGTTGATAAAGGGGCAGGGTTTAGCTAGGTTGCTGGCTGAGTCCAATTGCAAAGCTTTGGGAATTAAATTCATCAATAAGCAAGCCGAGTCATCCAACAAGAGTTCTCAGGGTGCCCTATCACTGACAGCATGCCCCTGGTACAAGGATATCTTGTACTTTCTGCAAGAATTGAGGCCTCCTGATGGAATGGAAAAAAGCAAGGCAAGAGAATTAAATCTCAAAGCTGTCAGATATTGCCTCATTGACCAGGTCCTGTACTGGAAAGACCCTCTAGGGGTATTTTTAAGATGCCTAGACCCACAAGAATCCCAAAAGGTAATGTTTTATTTCCATGGCGGTCTTTGCGGAGGTCACCATTTCTGGAAGACCATAGCTCACAAGATCCTCCGGGCAGGGTATTACTGGCCCGGTTTGTTCCCTAATGTCTGCAGAGAAATCAGAGCTTGCATCAAATGCCAGACGTTCTCAGGAAAGCAACAACTCAAATCTCTGCCATTGAACCCCGTAGTAGTTTCAACACCCTTTCAGTAGTGGGGATTGGACTTCATTGGAGAAATTCATCCTCCCTCAAGTGGCCAGCACAGATGGATCCTGACTGCTACAGACTATTTCACCAAGTGGATAGAGGCCGTTCCCACCAGAAGCACTTCCCACAAAGTAATTATCATCCTCCTGGAGGATATCATAGCCAGATTTGGCTACCCTAGCAGAATTGTCACTGATAACGCCACCCCCTTCAGGTCTGAGCCTCTGGTCAAGTTCTGTGAACGGTTTGAGATCTCACTAATTCACTCTACTCCCTATTATCCTCAGGGAAATGGACTCGCAGAGTCTCCAAATAAAATCCTGATCAAGCTCATTAAGAAGTTGTTGGAAGATAATAAAAGGGCCTGGGATTCGAAGCTCAAATTTTCTCTATGGGCTGATCGGGTGACAACGAAGAAGTCCCTGGGCATCTAACCTTTCCAACTTGTTTATGGAACCGAGGTTGTTTTCCCCACTCAGCTCGCCGTAGCTATAGCGAAATTCCTCCAGGACCTTGAAGGAGAGCCTGACCATATGGTCAGGAGGATTCATCAGATGGTGGAAGTGCATCATATCATAGAACATGTCATGAATAGGGCCTACGATCATCAACAGAAGATCAAGCAGGCTTTTGACAGGAAGGGCAGAAAGAAAGAATTCGAGCAGGGTGATCTGGTGCTCAGATGGGATGCACCCAGGAAGGACAGGGGAAAGCACAACAAGTTTGATGCCCTCTGGTTTGGGCCTTTCAAAATCCTTGAAGTATTTTCGAACAACACTTACAGGTTGCAGGATCTGGAAGGTGAAGAAGTTTTTAGTGACCCAGTGAATGGGCATTTCTTGAAAAAATGTTTTTTATGAGCCACTGTCGGCTCTTTTGTTTCTTGTAAATATTTTTTTTGTTTTCAACGTAATAAATGACTCCATAGCCCAACAACAAGGCACTGAATCTGCAAAAGAATTCTTAGAGCATCACAGGGATGACTCTATCCTCCATGGAGCCAAATGTTAGCGATATTTCTCGTAACAAGGTTAAAATGCTAAAGAATGGGATAAAAACCCACTTACCCTAAGTTTGGGATGCATTGCGCATGTGTTTAAATGGAAATCAAGTTTGGACAACGGAGATTCGCGTGCCCGGATCAACGACGCACATAGGATTCCAGATCCCCCCATCTTTCTACCTTTAAGCAGAGGGGGGGGGGGGGGGGGTCCGGAATTGAGTATGCATCTCTCCAACGGCTGCGATTGGTGCGCCCGGATCAACGATGCACAGGAAATCTGGGCACCCTCTGCCTTTCTATGTTTAATGGACGTGGGGCCACCCTTTCTTGTCGTGTTATCTTACCATATGTCCATCTCCCCTCTTCTGGTCCGTGTGGTCCCTTTCCCATCTCATCTTCCACTCACCACCTGCCATGTGTCCCGCTCCTTTCCACGTTAGCCTCCCACTAAAAGAAAGCCCATTATATCTCATATCCTGCTCTCTTCGCCTATTGTCTTCCACCATGTGTCTTCCTCTGTCGTCCCTCTCACGCCTCGTCACTTCTTACCACACTCTCATAGTTTTTGTGCCACCACTCCCATTATGCGCCCCATCCCTCGCACCGGCCTCCACACCTATCCATCAGGCAGTTCAGTTAATCCAGGTGGTAGCACAAGGGGCCGTCCACGTCCCAAGGGTGCCGAGTTGGCCGGGCCATCCTCAATCCCAATGAAGCAGTTATTAAGGTAGTTGGTGGTGGTTAGACATCGCCTCCACCATAATGGGAAAGTCCGACAATGAATTAAAGGTACATCGGTTCACCCACGGAACTGTCAGGAGCTCGATTGCGTCTTCCATAAGTTGCACGATCATTCAGAGATGACAACTGCAGATTGTCAGAAGCCATGCAGACGCAATATGTTTAATGCAACGTCTCAATTTTGTTGTTGATTGTTGTTTTGAGTATATGTAGGCATTTTCTCCATTTTTGTATCTATCGATGGTTGAGCAGATCTTCCGGTTGTAAAGTTTTAACAAAGCACTGTTAATCTGATTATGTATAGAATTTTGAGACTTCTTGCCTTATGAATGCTAGTTTCTTTCATGTCTTTGTTTACACTGTGTTAGAGCAACTCGGAATTGGAGGATCCAGTCGAGCTGCAGCTGTTATAGGATGATGTTGTAATGGATCACTGTAATAGTTGTGTTGTCTCTAATAAGTTCTTGTGACTTTCCCAATGCTGAGTGACTTGGAATTGGAGGATCCAGACAAGTCCCCTTTTCAGTTTCTTGAGACCCTGAACCAAGAGGATCTTGCATTCTGAGTTTTTCTTCTGCAAACCGTCGAAAGCATGTTGCCCAAAGTTGTTTGTTCACCTTTCTTACTAAGTCTTCCACCTGTTCATCTTTTAATCAACCCACTGGCTGAAGTATGGTCAAGAACTCCTTTGTTACTTACGTACCAGACCCAGTCCCCGAGTTAAAGTGATATTTCCTCGAGTCTCTCCGCATTTGATCATCCATTAAATTAATCGTGACATAAAACTGATGGGTGTCGGGCTCTGCTCCTGTAAGCAATCCAGGAGTGACTTCTAACGCTAACACAAGTACACTTCATTATATTTAGAAAATAATTCCCAAGGCTTTCGGCGACAGCCAAAAAGATGATTTCCAAAGTAGGCCACTGGTATTTTGAAGAAACAAGCACTTATATCAGAGCATTCAGGGCTATTGGTGCACCACACCTACTCCTCATTCATGTCCCAGACTGTCTCATATTGGGAGAAATTTGTTACTAGACCATTCTTCAACGCTATAATGCCTCTTTGGTAAAGGATAAGAAGAGGTATTTCATACCCTATGGTTTTCATATTGGGTTTTACATGGTAAAAGACAATGCACAGGAGAAACAAGAGGGATTGAGTTAGCTTGAATATCGGTTCCCCGCAAGCTATTTTCGCAAGCATGATCCAAAAGGCCTGGTACTCCAACACGCATTGCAGGTGTCCTCATGTTGGCCATATTCTCATGATAGCTTCGAAGATGAGATCTTTACCGAGGGCACCCAAGAATGGGAGGAAGTGCTCTATAAAAGGGATAACCCAAATATGACCAAATTCAAAGAAATGACCATGGATGAACAAGTTGAGACTATAGAGAACATTGCTAAAGAATCCATTATGGTAAGAGAAGAAAACCGAGTAGTAGAAGTGGCCTAGGCATAGAGAAGGGGGATATTGTTATTAGAATAAGTCGATAGAGCTACACAAAGATTAGGGGAAGATCCCCCACTTATTCCTTTGATAGGGCCTTTGAGAATTACCTCGACTGATACAAACGAGGAGGCATAACTAAATAACTCAAATAAAATCCTACTGAAAGAGAGTGTCGACCAAGAAAACGCCAGCCCTATGTCACCATAGGCAGGATCATTAGTGACTACTACAATTCAGTGAATGTCACCATGAGCATCAAGTGGTATGGGTATTCCTACTTTCCTCATCGATTTAATCACCATATATGATGATGAGGAAGGTTCAAAAGCTTCATGCATAACCCTTGTACCAATCACATATGAGGAGAAACCAGGGGAAACATCTGATCCAACTTTCGATGTTTTGGTCCCAAATCCCCAGGAAGGCGACCATGAGGCTAGAAACACTCTTGACAGTGTGTTTCTTAATAAATTGGGAACAAATATTGGGAATGAAACCTCTAAGAACGACTTGGAAACAAGTGAACAAGGAGAAGGAATGGGGCAGCCAGAAATCGACATCCCAACGGCCGAGCTCTCATCCAATATCGATCATTCTCCTACTTCTCCATCTAGGATAAAGACCTCATCATTCGACGAGGATCAACAGAAGGCCAAGTCACCGAAACATATAGGAAATTCCCCTGCTAAGGAACTAAGCGACCCTGACTTGGAATCCTAGGTAATACTCTGCCTTAGGGAGATCAATAGATTCCTGAACTAGTAGACGAATTTGCCAACATATACGAAAGTGCTTATGACACGAAAAATAAATCTATGATGAGAAGAACATTCAAGAAAAGGAATATCACGCTTGATAGCATCATGTTCATAACCACATAGGAGATACTATTTGACACATAAAGTGATAAGATGACCGAGCTAATCAGAGAAGGTATGGCCATAAGCGATGCCACTTTATAGAGGGAAAAATGGATGAAATGGAGGTAGCCGCCATGAAGAAAGAGTTGGTCCATTTGTGACATCAAGTGGAGTATTTGTTACAGGTATGAACTAACTGAGAGGGGGGGGGGTGAATCAGTTAGTGTAGATTATTAATTAATTCTCTTCTTTTTAACTTTGAATCATTACTCTTAGTGGCAGTGAGTCTTTACTGTGAAATTCAGAGTTATAAACATAAAGCAGATAACATAAAGAATAGCAATCACACACAACATTCACTCACAAGTATGAGACACAGATTTTTCAAGAGGAAACCCAACCTAGGAAAAAACCTCGTCTTCTTAAGATGCTAAGCAAGCTCCAACTGCGTTACATCTCATCTTTTATGAGCACCAACTCATAGAGGCTACAACCTCTGATTGCCAGCACCAACTGGCTGAGAGCACCAACTCCCACAGAATCCCAG
>ML798141.1:136021-148724 GCA_009831015.1 Picea engelmannii
ATACCAATGATATATCACATTCTATAAATTATTCAGTTACACGAATAAGACTATCTAGAGATGAGTAGGTCAACAAATGCTACTTTTCATATCATTAGGATTCTCTAAAATTTAATTAAAGAGAAACATATTCATACTCGAACTTACCCTGATATTGTTTATTAATTTTTTACATACAGTTTCATGTTTGAATACACATTCAAGCGCAGTTCCTAACAAGGATAAACTCCCAAACAAATAGTGTTCCATATTTAAAACATATTTCTCGTGAACGATATTTCTAGGCAAGAAGTTAAAATAAAACATTATGAATTTTAACCAAGTTTTCTTCCTTCTTAGATCTCAAAATGTTTCTCTACCGATGGCCACATGGGATGACCCCTTTACAACTTGTTATGTGGTTATGCTAAAATATTACAAGCAAGTATGCTTGCTATGAAATTACTACAATTCTCAAACATAAATTTCGTAGAAATGATAAATGGAATAATTTGGAAAATTTTATCTATTTAGGATAAACAAAACAATTTGGAAAATTTTATCTATTCTATATACAAAAAAAAAACCATAGCCCGAAATTTGATTTTCTTGTGAACCAGGTTATAAACATAATTTTATAGGGATAAAAAGAAATGAATTACTACCTACAATAATAATGAGAGTCCATATTTTATCACTCCACAATTACAATTATTTATAATTTTAATTCAACCAACTATAAAATAGAAACATTCTTGGAAACCAGGAAAAAAATTTCATAAAACAAAATTTATAAACTAGAACCAAGTTTTAACTTATCTATTGAAAAATTGTAGAACAACTAGCTAAGCCAACGATTTCCACCCAACCATGGGTAATTTGTAGAAAAAATCACCCCCTAGCTAGGCTATGATACCATAAGGGTGAAATAGGATAAAATCACTCAAATTCACACTCTTCTATAGGTTCAAACCAATGATTTTACTGCTAGCTTCTTGAGGACAAAGAATGACTAAAGCACCCACATTACCTGCCCCACACAACACAAGGAGCACCTCCTTCTCTGTTGTACAGTAGCTCATATAATACTCCTTTTTTATGCTTTTTAGAATGTGCATAGAATGGTCTGGGATTTTATCTCAAGCTTCAACAAAATTCTCCATGGTTTCTTGGCTTTTCCTTCATCCTACAAGCTTCAAGTCATGGCTTGTTGTGTCTATCATGGGATTGGATCTATTTTTTTTGTTTTCTAACCCCTAAAAAAAATTTTCCACCTTTTTTCTAATGCTCCTCTCTCCCAATTCTAATTTTCCTCATGCATAACGGAAAGAGAATTCAAACTCAACTTATTTTCCTAGTTCCAAGAATGTAGGGGGACACCTTGGTATATCTTAGGAACTAGTGTTTTAGATTAAGGAATTTGTTCCATCCACTCCTCTTAACTCTTTTTTGTTTTGAAATTCAAATTTGAAATGGGTGATGGTTCAAGGTATCATAAGGTAGGTGTTTTTAGGCATAAAATCCCCTTAGAACCCCTCACCTTTCCCCTATTGTGGTATCATAGCCTCTATAGCCGCTCAAGCTCAACCAACCTTGGTCATTTTCCATTAACTGCAAAAGTAAAATACTTACAATATTTAAGAGAGTATAACCAGAATGTTACATCCCCTCCCCCTTGAAATAACACTATCCTTGATGTCCTATTATTGCAACAATGTTTATATATTAATTCTTTAGTTGTACCTGCATTGTCATTCTCTTCATTGTCTTTGTACATCTCCAATCTTTAACATTCCAGCATATGTCTACAAAATTCATCAACGTAAGTATACATATCATAACAAATTCTAATCATTAAGTATTTCATCAACATGAATTCCAATTTGTCAATATCAAGTTCATAACTAAAGCATATGTATTCATATCACAAGATAAAGTTCAATACCTATCTATATGAATTTGTATTTGATCCATATGGCTGCCACAAATAGAAATCAACTCATTGTTTTCTGAGATGCACCCAATGCACTCATGATCCTAGCTAGCATGTCACATGAATTAGTCCATTCTCCTCTTCCTTCCAGACACTCACCATCCAAGCTCAATATTCCCCTTATCTGCTACATAGTCCCTTGGGTGATCCATCATTTGCCAAGGATTCCTTACACATGAAGAGTATGGATAATTTTAAGGATGGATTTTTTTATTAAAATGTAGAAACATGGGATAATCTTACTAGTCCTTAATATGAAAAATGTAAAATGTTTGGTGATAGTTTTGTAAAAATATTCAAATTTCTAAGGATTTTATATAGTTACTATAAAAAATTTACGATTTTAAAGGTAAAATAATTGTATTCTATGGAATTTGGGCGAATTGTTTTTAGAAAAAAAGAAAATTGGAAAATATGTTTTTCGGAAAAACCATGGAAAATTATCCCATTGGTGAAATTTAACCCCTAAAATCATCTATGATGAAGAGTGTAGAGACTTATAGTGTCTTACAACCAAGGCATCCTTATGGCTTTCTCTAACATAGCATAACACATCTCAACAACGATCAAGACATGTCATGGGGTTCCAGTATAAAGTGGCATTTGTCTCCGTGCTTTCTAGTTCAACAACCATCATCTGTCCTTTAAGGATAGATTTTTCATCTCACCTATATCATATACATATAGTTACCATGAGATAGCCTCATAGAAATTTCAATTTGTTTCATACAGACATCAAATTCCACTTATTAATTTCAAATATGTTTTCATATAAAAATTCAAATTTCCCAAGTATGAGATTTTTCTCATAATGTTTGGATCTTGCATGTGGTAGCATACATTCTTCATTATGAACTTACACCCATCATCATATCCAATACTATCCTACCTACAATTTGATCTTTCAATCAACCAAACAACCATAAGTATTCAAGCATATAATTCTTTCATTGAAATATTTACAAAAAACCCAACAACAACCAATATTTCAGTACCATCTACTACCCATTTTGTATCCAGATGTATATTAGTATGCATATCAACACTAGGAGCAATAGAGGCCTCATCACTGACCACTTGTGAAACTATTGCATGAATGTGTGGATTAAACCATGATGCAATTTCAATAATTCACTACCTCTTTACTGCAACTACTGCATCTAGATCCACAACAACATGCCACTAGGTAGATACTAGATTCAACTCTCCACAGTTGTCCTTGACTTCAATGTTTCACACTCATTTAGAGCAGCCATAACTTTGTTCATGTATGGAAACTTGATATTTTCTGCTACACTCCCACATATTTCAAATATAATTGATCCATGGATAATACAACATGGTAACACACAAACATAATGGCCTAATGAAAGATCATTCTTGCATAAACCATTGAACACAATCAGAATATTTTGATGATAGAAGCCTAAACCTGCTTCTAAATCACTGCCACAAACAAACACCTGTTTTAGAAATAGGTAACAATTCCTCTTTTGCTGGATTATTCTCTGCTAAATTCATTCCAAAAAGGAATAATTTGTTAATTCATTGATGTAAAATGCTTCAAAAACCAGAACACATATGGAATATATAAATTTGATTCAGGAGAGATCGAAATGTTGTTCGTACTCTCCAAATAAATGTTTGAATTTTTGTTGAACTAAAGTTCCTTGAGCATACATCGTTCCATAGTTCTCATCCTAAAATGTTGAATGGTGTCATTTTGGGATTTTTTCCTTTGTTGGAGAAAGTTGAAGTTGGGGAAAACCTAGAATCCTTTTGAGGGTATGGAGGACAAGATTGAATTTTCTGATAAAAATCTTGTTTCAAGTTGTCTTTCTTTGGACAATATGCTTTTGCATCAATCATTTTTTTGCACCATACAATCATTTCTTCACTTCTTCCATATGCTTGGATTGAATATATTTTCATGGATTGATTTCCATGAAAATATTTCTTCACTTCTTCATTTCTAAGCCTTCAACATATCTCTAAGTCTTTCGATTTTCTAAATTCATAGAAATGTCATTCTCTTGAAAGGGAATTAGTCCAGAAAATGAATTAACTGAAGGGGAATCCCTTCTTTTTTTTTCTAAACTTTCTTTGCACAAGATTCATCAAAAATATACAATGTATCTTTGACAATTTCTTCCATTTAAAGGATCACATCACCCTCCAAAAAACGCAGAGAACTACGTTAGACCATGAATCTTCATAGACAAAATAAGTAGGTATAGATTCAAACCATTATATTCATAACTTCTTGTATCCATCACCTTGACTTATGCATAAATTGAATTTCAGGATAAGTGCATCCCATAAATTTGAAAGAATATTAAAAGAATATACATCTTAGTCATGTTGTATTGAAGTGTTAATGCATCACAATATGAACTACTAGATGAAATACTCCATACAACCACAAGAACAAACAAGTTGTTAGCACCCATAGACTAGTTGTCGTAGACATCACAAGAACTCATTACTAGCATCCTTTAGAAGTCAATTTATCTTAGAATTTCTCATAATTTCTTGCAACAGGAAGGCTCACTAGACATTTTATCTCGCTGAAGAAATTTAGAAATGAATTTCAGTCTTGAACATGAACAAAACATCCAATTCTTGAAAAAATCGGAGATCTAGATCACCATTAATGTTAAAGTATTGCAAGGGTAACTTTCCTCATCTAGCATATTCATAGTGTATTTTTTAAATTAGAATATATATTTGAACTCAATTGAATTTATAAGTAAATGCATATGATATTTGATTCCAATATATGTGTTGGTAACATGCTAGGGTAATTGAAATCCAACTAAAATAAGGGAGGTTTCATACTTATAATCCCAACACTACATTGTCTTTCCCCTTTGTGGTAATAGATTTAAAGCACAATGGTAATCATGTGCTTGTATCTATATGGTGAAGGAGTGGAGCCACATGCTAGATATATTTTGATATAAGGGAGATTGTAACGCCAACATGTTATTAACCATTTAAGAAACTCCATGGTAGGTTAGGCATCCCATACAACTTTCCCTGCAAGTTCAAGTTCTAGGAGGTCCACTACAAAAGGAAAACTGGATTTGGTCGTCATACTCCCATGGACCATGGTTGCTTGAGTATGCATGTATACACATTGAAAATATATCTATCTCTATTTTTTGTGCTTGTGGTTTAGGTGTGCATAACAAGTCCTTGAACAAGTCTTCAAAAGAACACATACAAGCTACACTATCTAACTACAATAAAATTCTTCACATGTGTGTTGACACTGATATGTTCATGTAACTAAAATATTTCAATTGTTCTTAATTTCTTATTGCACTGCATTCTCAATATTATGGATATCATAAAAGTGAAATAAACATAGCTTCCATAATTTAAAATCAGGAACTTGCCTAAAGAACTTCAATTTTAGTGCATGATTGTAACAGCTAGAAATAGTTTTTTTGTGCTCAAAAGTGTATACTGCAAATACAATTTCTTTAGTGAATATGCTCGTGGAAATATAGATGGTAATCAATCCTGTAATTTAGTCCCAACAATGACATCAACTTTGTGGGGAATTTTATCATTTCATAAATATTTGGTTCTACAACATGCTCTTCATTGCTACAAAATGACCCACCGTTAAACTCTTCCAACATAGTTTCTTTCTTGAATACATTTCTTAAATCCAGAATATCACATTCACTTATCTTTAACAAGGTCAGAGATCAATATTTTGATGTTATCAACTCAAGGTCACTAACATTAAAATTTTCCAAACCTGTCATGTAAAAGTTCAAAACTTCTAATAAAGAACTATGAAGTGCAAGTTCATGTAACAATTCTCCACTTCATTTTCATTATTGATCCCATGCAGTCCCTAGTGTTGTAACCTTGGCTTTGATACCATATATAACAACCCCATAAATAAAAATACAAAATATTGTTGCAATATTTATCTTCTCTTATAAGTAACTGAATATGCAAGTAAAAAATGTTTAGGCCACTTTCAAGAATTGTTCACTTTCCTCCGGCCAATAAAACTTTAAAGAGATTCATAGCTCCTAAGAAGCACATATCAAGATGTATTTTATGTTAAGAATATAAAAACTATTACATAAGACTACCATGGATTTATCTTAACTCTGTATTTATTAAACAAAATAATAAAAGCTAGAAAAGTAGGGTGGTTTACAACTTTGACTATTTTTATGATTTTTACACTTAGTAAAGACACAAAAGAAAGACATTGCTATTTCCACCTCCCTAGGGTTGTAAAATTACCTAAAAATTAAGGATAAAGGAATCTAACAATGAGGAATCTGGAGAAAAAATAGTCATCGGGCCCTTAGAGAATTGGATAGCAACTGGCAAACTTTTAAGTGCATTAAAAAGAACCAAAATATTTCAAGGCATACTTGATTCAATTATTTAAGGTATTTTAGAATACTTGTCGAAGTTAGCTTTAAATCAAAATCTTATCATCAAGATTCCTTTTATCTATAGGATAAGCTTTATTCCCAATGTCTAATTATTGTTATACTTGTTAAATACAGAATCAACAAATATTCAATTAATCTGATGAGAAATAAATAAGATCAATATAAATCACATACACACAAAATATGACACAAATATTTATGTGGTAAAACCCTTCTTGTAAGGGAAACCTCCACGGGGCAATGATAATCAATCTTTGATTATTGTTCAAGGGAGATGAATACATCAGCCATCAAGTTCAGGATTCCAATGGTACAAACAACCATTCGACCACTCACTCTTCTCCACTTCACCATATCCTCTCATTCGATTATGCCTCGATATGAGCTTACATCAATATAGAACAAACTTCATTTAGTTACAAAATTTTTTATCCAAATTAGCGCGTACATACCAAATTGGTAGATTTGGTTGAACAAACCACTACAAAATAGGATCCATGAAATCTGCTCATATCCACTGAATCTAGGAAATTAGTTGGCATATTCAACAATGTCCACCTTGAAAACAATTTACCTGATCTATCATGCCCAATTTATTCATCACCTCTTCTGCAAGAGAAGAGAAGCCAAGCACCATTGTAGCTTCTCTAAAAGTACTAGTTTTGTGAACATGTTTGCGTAGTTCTCTTTTGTATGAACCTTTTCAAGGAAAACTCCACCTTCATCAATGACCTGTCTTACAAAATGGTACTTAATAGGAATATGTTTAGTTTTACTGTGGAAGGCTGGATTTTTAGCCAAGTGAATAACACTTTGACTATCACAAAGTAGCTTTATTTTGTCATGCATCCTTCCAAACTCACCAAACAAACCTTTTAATCAAACTGCCTCTTTGCAAGCATGCGAAGAAACTATGTATTATGCTTATGTAGTGGATAAAGAAACAATGTTTTGTAGCTTTGACATCCAACTAATAGGTCCACCTGCAAGAGTAAAGACATATCCTGAAGTTGACCTCATCTTGTCCAAATCAACTACAAAATCAGAATCAACATATCCACAAACTAACTCACAACCACCATTATAGGTGATACACTAATCACTTGTGCCCCTCAAATGTTGAAGCACCTATTTCACTGTTGCCCAGTGCTCCTTATGTAGATTTTCCATATATCTGTTGACAACCCAACTGCATGTGAATTGTCTGGCCTTGTACTAACCATTGCATACATTAAACTCCCTTCTGCATTAGCATATGGTATTCGAGACATATGTTCCTTTTCTTATTTTGTACTAGGACATAAAATTGAAGAAAGATTAAAATGGGAAGTGAAAGGGACTAAAATTGGTTTCACATTGTTCATACCAAACCTCAAAATTATTTTCTCAACATACTTTTGTTGTGACAACCAAATCTTACCATTCCTCCTGTCTCTGAATATCTCCATGCCCAAAATATGTTTTTATTCTCCTAGATATTTCATATCAAAAGTCCTATCCATTTGAGCCTTTAACCTGTTGATCTCAGTTATGATTTTGCTTGCTAAAAGAATATCATTAACATACAATACTAAGATAATGAATATGCCATTATTCAATTTCTTAAAGTAAACACAATGATCATACTCACTCCTTGTATAATTCTGTCTCATCGTGAAAGAGTCAAATTTCTTGTACCATTGTCTGGGCAACTGCCTCAGACCATACAATGATTTCTTGAGCGTGCAAATAAATTTCTTGCTGCGATTCTGAACAAACCCTTCAGGTTGTTCCATGTAAATTTTTTCATCCAAATCTCCATGTAAGAAAGTTGTTTTAACATCTAGTTGCTCCAACTCCAAATCAAGTAATGCAACTAATGCTAACACAATTCAAATTGAAACAATTTTAACAACTGGTGAAAAAATCTCATGAAAGTCAATACCTTCTTTATGAGAATATCCTTTTGCAACCAGCCTTGCTTTGTACCTCTCTACCTTATCATCAACACCCTTCTTCAACTTGTAGAACCACTTGCAACCTACTGTTTTCCTGTCTCTTGGAAGTTCTTCCAGGTCCCATGTAGCATTCCTCTCTAAAGAATTCATTTCATCCTTCATTGATTCTTTCCATTTATCACTGTTATAACCCTTCACAGCTTCCTGATAGCATGAAGGTTCATCATCATTAGTACTTAAAGAAAATGATGAAACAAAATCATCATACCTTCTTGGAGGATTTCTGACCCGCATAGACATCCTTAGGGAAGTTTGTGGCTCATCCATATTCTGTTGACTGTCATCAACATCCATGCTTTCCACTACAGGAACCTCTTCATGAACATCTTCAGAAACTTGTTCAGTATCACTTTCGTCTGTAGTTGAGCGGGTTTCAAACTGAATCTGTTGATACTTTGGTACTTCTGCATGTTTCATTTGAACATCTACATCTGATTTAATGAGAGATGATTCATCAAATATTACATCTCTGTTAATGGTGATCTTGTGGGCAGTAGGATCCCACAACTTGTATCCCTTCATACCATCACCATATCCAACAAAGACAAGCCTTTTTTTATTTTGGATCTAATTTAGAACACTGATGTTTCGAAATTAGAGCATAGGCTTCACAACCAAAAACTTTAAGATTAGAATAATTACAAAGGTGACCTGTCCATACCTCTTATGGAATCTTTCACTCTAATGTTCTTGATGGTGATTGATTCACCAGATAAAAAGCTGTAGATATTGCTTCTGACCACAGTTCATGCTGCAAGTTGGTGTTACTAAGCATACTCCTTGCTCTCTCTAGAATATTCTTGTTCATGCATTCAACAACTCTATTTTGTTGAGGAGTATAGGCTGTGGTTTTATGCATATCAATCCCAAACTACTTGCAATAGCTCTCAAATTCCATTGACGTAAATTCACCACCATTATCAGTTCTTAAACATTTAATGGACCTACCAGTGCTCTTTTCCACTAAAGCTCTAAACTGCTTAAAAATAGTAAATACATCAGCCTTTATCTTCAACATATAGATCCAAACCTTCCTAGAGAAATCATCTATAAAAGTAACAAAGTATGATGATCCTCCATAAGAAATAGTAGGGGATGGTCCCCAAACATCATAATGGATATAATCAAGGATTCCTTCACTGGTGTGTCTTCCTGTTTTAAATTTCTGCCTATTTTTTTTCCATAAATATAGTGCTTGCATAAATCTAACTTTAAAGACTTTAGACTAGGAAGTAACTTGTGATCAGATAATACTTTCAATCCTTTTTTGCTCATATGGCCCAAACGTTGATGCCACAGTCGAACATAATCATTGTCATTCTCAGATATAGTTGTCGCATGATCTGACTCGATTATTCCTTCTAACAAAAACATGTTTCCAACCTTCTTTTCTTTCATGACCAGTAAGATTCCTTTGAAGACTTTCATAACTCCACCTTGAAAAATACAATTATATCCTCCAGTATCTAAGACTCCCAAAGAGATTAGGATCTTTCTAAGATCAGGTACATGTCTCACATATGTTAGTATCTTAACAGATCCATCAAACATCTTAATTCGAATGGTACCAATTCCCACAACTTTACATGAAATATCATTTCCCATGTAAACTATTCCATCATCTATAGACTGTTAAGTTATAAACTAGTGTCTATGAATACATGTGTGATTTGAAGCACCTAAATCTAATAACCATTGTTGATCATAACGTGAAACAACACTAATTGATAAAACTTCATCAACCATACCTAAACCTGTTGCTGAACCTATTTTGGTTTCATTTTCTTCCTTCGACTCTTTTGGAGGGTTTTCTTTGGAGGCCTGTTGTCGCTTCCAACAATCCTTCTTCAGGTGACCAGATTTGCCACAAAACCAACACTTAATCTTTCTCTTCTTTCCCTTCAAATTTTACCAAGAGAAATCCCTCTGACCCTATCCTCTTTCTTTAGGTCTTCCTCTGACCACCATCGCCTCATATGTAGAGGTTTCTAAATTGGATTTCTTCCTTGTTTCCTCAGATAGTAATTCTCCAACAATAACATCAAACTCAATACTTTATGTTGTGCTAAAACTAATAGACGTAAAAAAGTGATCCCATGACTCTTCAGAGTCAAATTTCACTCCCATGCTAGTCAACTGAACGAAGAGAGTATTAAAAGTATTTAATTGATCAACTATTTTCATACCTTTCATGCGCAAACTATACAATTGTCTTTTCAGGAAGATCATGTTCGTCAAGGATTTCGTCAAATATAAGTTTTTCAACTTTGTTCACAAACCGATTGTTGTCTTCTCCGTAACAATGTTGAACAGAACATCATCAACCAAACATGTACGTATGGCACTTAGTTCTCTCGCATCAATCTCTTCCCACTCTTCATCTGAAATGGTCACGGGTTTCTTTGATTTTCCCAAAAGCGCCTTCACCACTCCTTGTTGCACGAGCAGATCGTGCATCTTGACCTTCTAGATCTCAAAACTGTTCTTTCCATTGAAATTATAAATTTTAAAATTTTCACTCTAACTTTTCTCCATTTCAATCTTGAGCCCACCAGATAAGAGCTGTGCAATCGATGCACCCCCTAAGAAGAGAGACCATCGGCATTTTCTGAATGCAGAAAATTTGCAAGTGTAGCTATGAAATCAACTCTCCCTTCAAGAGGCGATACCAGCATCGACGCTCCCTGCAATAGGCAAGACCCACATTGACGCTCCCTGCAATAAGCTAGACCCACACTGATGTTGAAATCGACACTCCCCTGTAGACTGGAGCCCAACGCCGATGTGAAATCGACGCACCTGCGCAATGATGGAACTGATGCTCCTCGATGGCACTGTTGCTCCTCAACGACACTGCTACTTCTCAAATTTGACCTCCAACTCTTCTTTGATACCACTTGTTATACTTGTTAAATGCGGAATCAACAAATATTCAATTAATCTGATGAGAAATAAACAAGATCAATAGAAATCACATACACACAAAATATGACACAGAGATTTACGTGGTAAAACCCTTCTTGTAACGAAAACTTCCATGGGGCAATGATAATCGGTCTTTGATTATCGTTCAAGGGATATGAATACATCAACCATCAAGTTCAGGCTTCCAATGGTATAAACAACCATTCGACCACTCACTCTTCTCCACTTCACTATATCCTCTCATTCGATTATGCCTCTATATGACCTTACATCAATATAGAACAAACTTCATTTAGTTACAAAACTGTTTATCCAAATTAGTGCGGACATACCAAATTGGTAGATTTGGTTGAACAAACCACTACAAAATAGGATCCATGAAATCTGCTCATATCCACCGAATCTAGGAAATTAGTTGGCATATTCAACAATTATGGAACCACTTTGTGCTATAAATATGAAATCACATATTCTTTTGTAATACAAAATGTGTATATAGTGTATATACAATTGAGAATACCTAGTCTCTTGCTTGTATCAATTGAATAGAGGAAAACTCAAAATTTTATATTTAAGAATGGTAGGGTTTAATCGACCTATTTCTCTTAAAAAAGAATAAACAATCATTCGTAATTTAATTGATTTTACAAAGGAAATGATCTAATCTACACCTTTAGTTACACATTATTCTAATTGATAACAATATTTGGTCCTTATTAAAAGTTCAACCCTTTGAATAGTCCTGAAAGGGCAACCTTACTTGGCTAGTTCTGATTTAAAGGTTGTTTCCTTGAACAAACTTTAAAGTACATAAAATAAGAATTTTCGTAAGTCATGAATATTTTATTCCCCTGTCAGTAATCCAAATTCTAATTAATTTTCATTAGATCAAGGCTCAATTTGAATACGACATTGTGCATCAAAATCAAATATGATCATGTATATTTAGATTTGAAAGTCCATAAATAGAATGATGAGAGAATAAAAACATGTTTTCAATTCACTCAATCCATGTCTACATTCTTCTCCATATATGCATGTAAAGAGCTGGTGGACATTACCAAGTACCAAGGTGATCAATTTCCCCAAAATTGTCATGATAAACTTTCTGAAATACATTGGAATTATTGTATTTAAAGGATAACAAGTTGTAAGTTTTTTTCAAAACACAAACTTATTTCTGATCAACAATAATATCATCTCTTATAAACTAACTGGGCTAGTTGACCCGAGAGTTTAAATGGGAGAGACAACATACCATTGGTATATCACATTCTATAATTTATTCAATTACAAGAATAAGGCTATATAGAAATGAGTGGGTCAACAAATGATACTTTTCAAATCACTAGAGACAAACTAGGATTCTCTAAAAT
>ML798141.1:148824-175773 GCA_009831015.1 Picea engelmannii
TAGAATATATATTTGAACTCAATTGAATTTATAAGTAAATGCATATGATATTTGATTCCAATATATGTGTTGGTAACATGCTAGGGTAATTGAAATCCAACTAAAATAAGGGAGGTTTCATACTTATAATCCCAACACTACATTGTCTTTCCCCTTTGTGGTAATAGATTTAAAGCACAATGGTAATCATGTGCTTGTATCTATATGGTGAAGGAGTGGAGCCACATGCTAGATATATTTTGATATAAGGGAGATTGTAACGCCAACATGTTATTAACCATTTAAGAAACTCCATGGTAGGTTAGGCATCCCATACAACTTTCCCTGCAAGTTCAAGTTCTAGGAGGTCCACTACAAAAGGAAAACTGGATTTGGTCGTCATACTCCCATGGACCATGGTTGCTTGAGTATGCATGTATACACATTGAAAATATATCTATCTCTATTTTTTGTGCTTGTGGTTTAGGTGTGCATAACAAGTCCTTGAACAAGTCTTCAAAAGAACACATACAAGCTACACTATCTAACTACAATAAAATTCTTCACATGTGTGTTGACACTGATATGTTCATGTAACTAAAATATTTCAATTGTTCTTAATTTCTTATTGCACTGCATTCTCAATATTATGGATATCATAAAAGTGAAATAAACATAGCTTCCATAATTTAAAATCAGGAACTTGCCTAAAGAACTTCAATTTTAGTGCATGATTGTAACAGCTAGAAATAGTTTTTTTGTGCTCAAAAGTGTATACTGCAAATACAATTTCTTTAGTGAATATGCTCGTGGAAATATAGATGGTAATCAATCCTGTAATTTAGTCCCAACAATGACATCAACTTTGTGGGGAATTTTATCATTTCATAAATATTTGGTTCTACAACATGCTCTTCATTGCTACAAAATGACCCACCGTTAAACTCTTCCAACATAGTTTCTTTCTTGAATACATTTCTTAAATCCAGAATATCACATTCACTTATCTTTAACAAGGTCAGAGATCAATATTTTGATGTTATCAACTCAAGGTCACTAACATTAAAATTTTCCAAACCTGTCATGTAAAAGTTCAAAACTTCTAATAAAGAACTATGAAGTGCAAGTTCATGTAACAATTCTCCACTTCATTTTCATTATTGATCCCATGCAGTCCCTAGTGTTGTAACCTTGGCTTTGATACCATATATAACAACCCCATAAATAAAAATACAAAATATTGTTGCAATATTTATCTTCTCTTATAAGTAACTGAATATGCAAGTAAAAAATGTTTAGGCCACTTTCAAGAATTGTTCACTTTCCTCCGGCCAATAAAACTTTAAAGAGATTCATAGCTCCTAAGAAGCACATATCAAGATGTATTTTATGTTAAGAATATAAAAACTATTACATAAGACTACCATGGATTTATCTTAACTCTGTATTTATTAAACAAAATAATAAAAGCTAGAAAAGTAGGGTGGTTTACAACTTTGACTATTTTTATGATTTTTACACTTAGTAAAGACACAAAAGAAAGACATTGCTATTTCCACCTCCCTAGGGTTGTAAAATTACCTAAAAATTAAGGATAAAGGAATCTAACAATGAGGAATCTGGAGAAAAAATAGTCATCGGGCCCTTAGAGAATTGGATAGCAACTGGCAAACTTTTAAGTGCATTAAAAAGAACCAAAATATTTCAAGGCATACTTGATTCAATTATTTAAGGTATTTTAGAATACTTGTCGAAGTTAGCTTTAAATCAAAATCTTATCATCAAGATTCCTTTTATCTATAGGATAAGCTTTATTCCCAATGTCTAATTATTGTTATACTTGTTAAATACAGAATCAACAAATATTCAATTAATCTGATGAGAAATAAATAAGATCAATATAAATCACATACACACAAAATATGACACAAATATTTATGTGGTAAAACCCTTCTTGTAAGGGAAACCTCCACGGGGCAATGATAATCAATCTTTGATTATTGTTCAAGGGAGATGAATACATCAGCCATCAAGTTCAGGATTCCAATGGTACAAACAACCATTCGACCACTCACTCTTCTCCACTTCACCATATCCTCTCATTCGATTATGCCTCGATATGAGCTTACATCAATATAGAACAAACTTCATTTAGTTACAAAATTTTTTATCCAAATTAGCGCGTACATACCAAATTGGTAGATTTGGTTGAACAAACCACTACAAAATAGGATCCATGAAATCTGCTCATATCCACTGAATCTAGGAAATTAGTTGGCATATTCAACAATGTCCACCTTGAAAACAATTTACCTGATCTATCATGCCCAATTTATTCATCACCTCTTCTGCAAGAGAAGAGAAGCCAAGCACCATTGTAGCTTCTCTAAAAGTACTAGTTTTGTGAACATGTTTGCGTAGTTCTCTTTTGTATGAACCTTTTCAAGGAAAACTCCACCTTCATCAATGACCTGTCTTACAAAATGGTACTTAATAGGAATATGTTTAGTTTTACTGTGGAAGGCTGGATTTTTAGCCAAGTGAATAACACTTTGACTATCACAAAGTAGCTTTATTTTGTCATGCATCCTTCCAAACTCACCAAACAAACCTTTTAATCAAACTGCCTCTTTGCAAGCATGCGAAGAAACTATGTATTATGCTTATGTAGTGGATAAAGAAACAATGTTTTGTAGCTTTGACATCCAACTAATAGGTCCACCTGCAAGAGTAAAGACATATCCTGAAGTTGACCTCATCTTGTCCAAATCAACTACAAAATCAGAATCAACATATCCACAAACTAACTCACAACCACCATTATAGGTGATACACTAATCACTTGTGCCCCTCAAATGTTGAAGCACCTATTTCACTGTTGCCCAGTGCTCCTTATGTAGATTTTCCATATATCTGTTGACAACCCAACTGCATGTGAATTGTCTGGCCTTGTACTAACCATTGCATACATTAAACTCCCTTCTGCATTAGCATATGGTATTCGAGACATATGTTCCTTTTCTTATTTTGTACTAGGACATAAAATTGAAGAAAGATTAAAATGGGAAGTGAAAGGGACTAAAATTGGTTTCACATTGTTCATACCAAACCTCAAAATTATTTTCTCAACATACTTTTGTTGTGACAACCAAATCTTACCATTCCTCCTGTCTCTGAATATCTCCATGCCCAAAATATGTTTTTATTCTCCTAGATATTTCATATCAAAAGTCCTATCCATTTGAGCCTTTAACCTGTTGATCTCAGTTATGATTTTGCTTGCTAAAAGAATATCATTAACATACAATACTAAGATAATGAATATGCCATTATTCAATTTCTTAAAGTAAACACAATGATCATACTCACTCCTTGTATAATTCTGTCTCATCGTGAAAGAGTCAAATTTCTTGTACCATTGTCTGGGCAACTGCCTCAGACCATACAATGATTTCTTGAGCGTGCAAATAAATTTCTTGCTGCGATTCTGAACAAACCCTTCAGGTTGTTCCATGTAAATTTTTTCATCCAAATCTCCATGTAAGAAAGTTGTTTTAACATCTAGTTGCTCCAACTCCAAATCAAGTAATGCAACTAATGCTAACACAATTCAAATTGAAACAATTTTAACAACTGGTGAAAAAATCTCATGAAAGTCAATACCTTCTTTATGAGAATATCCTTTTGCAACCAGCCTTGCTTTGTACCTCTCTACCTTATCATCAACACCCTTCTTCAACTTGTAGAACCACTTGCAACCTACTGTTTTCCTGTCTCTTGGAAGTTCTTCCAGGTCCCATGTAGCATTCCTCTCTAAAGAATTCATTTCATCCTTCATTGATTCTTTCCATTTATCACTGTTATAACCCTTCACAGCTTCCTGATAGCATGAAGGTTCATCATCATTAGTACTTAAAGAAAATGATGAAACAAAATCATCATACCTTCTTGGAGGATTTCTGACCCGCATAGACATCCTTAGGGAAGTTTGTGGCTCATCCATATTCTGTTGACTGTCATCAACATCCATGCTTTCCACTACAGGAACCTCTTCATGAACATCTTCAGAAACTTGTTCAGTATCACTTTCGTCTGTAGTTGAGCGGGTTTCAAACTGAATCTGTTGATACTTTGGTACTTCTGCATGTTTCATTTGAACATCTACATCTGATTTAATGAGAGATGATTCATCAAATATTACATCTCTGTTAATGGTGATCTTGTGGGCAGTAGGATCCCACAACTTGTATCCCTTCATACCATCACCATATCCAACAAAGACAAGCCTTTTTTTATTTTGGATCTAATTTAGAACACTGATGTTTCGAAATTAGAGCATAGGCTTCACAACCAAAAACTTTAAGATTAGAATAATTACAAAGGTGACCTGTCCATACCTCTTATGGAATCTTTCACTCTAATGTTCTTGATGGTGATTGATTCACCAGATAAAAAGCTGTAGATATTGCTTCTGACCACAGTTCATGCTGCAAGTTGGTGTTACTAAGCATACTCCTTGCTCTCTCTAGAATATTCTTGTTCATGCATTCAACAACTCTATTTTGTTGAGGAGTATAGGCTGTGGTTTTATGCATATCAATCCCAAACTACTTGCAATAGCTCTCAAATTCCATTGACGTAAATTCACCACCATTATCAGTTCTTAAACATTTAATGGACCTACCAGTGCTCTTTTCCACTAAAGCTCTAAACTGCTTAAAAATAGTAAATACATCAGCCTTTATCTTCAACATATAGATCCAAACCTTCCTAGAGAAATCATCTATAAAAGTAACAAAGTATGATGATCCTCCATAAGAAATAGTAGGGGATGGTCCCCAAACATCATAATGGATATAATCAAGGATTCCTTCACTGGTGTGTCTTCCTGTTTTAAATTTCTGCCTATTTTTTTTCCATAAATATAGTGCTTGCATAAATCTAACTTTAAAGACTTTAGACTAGGAAGTAACTTGTGATCAGATAATACTTTCAATCCTTTTTTGCTCATATGGCCCAAACGTTGATGCCACAGTCGAACATAATCATTGTCATTCTCAGATATAGTTGTCGCATGATCTGACTCGATTATTCCTTCTAACAAAAACATGTTTCCAACCTTCTTTTCTTTCATGACCAGTAAGATTCCTTTGAAGACTTTCATAACTCCACCTTGAAAAATACAATTATATCCTCCAGTATCTAAGACTCCCAAAGAGATTAGGATCTTTCTAAGATCAGGTACATGTCTCACATATGTTAGTATCTTAACAGATCCATCAAACATCTTAATTCGAATGGTACCAATTCCCACAACTTTACATGAAATATCATTTCCCATGTAAACTATTCCATCATCTATAGACTGTTAAGTTATAAACTAGTGTCTATGAATACATGTGTGATTTGAAGCACCTAAATCTAATAACCATTGTTGATCATAACGTGAAACAACACTAATTGATAAAACTTCATCAACCATACCTAAACCTGTTGCTGAACCTATTTTGGTTTCATTTTCTTCCTTCGACTCTTTTGGAGGGTTTTCTTTGGAGGCCTGTTGTCGCTTCCAACAATCCTTCTTCAGGTGACCAGATTTGCCACAAAACCAACACTTAATCTTTCTCTTCTTTCCCTTCAAATTTTACCAAGAGAAATCCCTCTGACCCTATCCTCTTTCTTTAGGTCTTCCTCTGACCACCATCGCCTCATATGTAGAGGTTTCTAAATTGGATTTCTTCCTTGTTTCCTCAGATAGTAATTCTCCAACAATAACATCAAACTCAATACTTTATGTTGTGCTAAAACTAATAGACGTAAAAAAGTGATCCCATGACTCTTCAGAGTCAAATTTCACTCCCATGCTAGTCAACTGAACGAAGAGAGTATTAAAAGTATTTAATTGATCAACTATTTTCATACCTTTCATGCGCAAACTATACAATTGTCTTTTCAGGAAGATCATGTTCGTCAAGGATTTCGTCAAATATAAGTTTTTCAACTTTGTTCACAAACCGATTGTTGTCTTCTCCGTAACAATGTTGAACAGAACATCATCAACCAAACATGTACGTATGGCACTTAGTTCTCTCGCATCAATCTCTTCCCACTCTTCATCTGAAATGGTCACGGGTTTCTTTGATTTTCCCAAAAGCGCCTTCACCACTCCTTGTTGCACGAGCAGATCGTGCATCTTGACCTTCTAGATCTCAAAACTGTTCTTTCCATTGAAATTATAAATTTTAAAATTTTCACTCTAACTTTTCTCCATTTCAATCTTGAGCCCACCAGATAAGAGCTGTGCAATCGATGCACCCCCTAAGAAGAGAGACCATCGGCATTTTCTGAATGCAGAAAATTTGCAAGTGTAGCTATGAAATCAACTCTCCCTTCAAGAGGCGATACCAGCATCGACGCTCCCTGCAATAGGCAAGACCCACATTGACGCTCCCTGCAATAAGCTAGACCCACACTGATGTTGAAATCGACACTCCCCTGTAGACTGGAGCCCAACGCCGATGTGAAATCGACGCACCTGCGCAATGATGGAACTGATGCTCCTCGATGGCACTGTTGCTCCTCAACGACACTGCTACTTCTCAAATTTGACCTCCAACTCTTCTTTGATACCACTTGTTATACTTGTTAAATGCGGAATCAACAAATATTCAATTAATCTGATGAGAAATAAACAAGATCAATAGAAATCACATACACACAAAATATGACACAGAGATTTACGTGGTAAAACCCTTCTTGTAACGAAAACTTCCATGGGGCAATGATAATCGGTCTTTGATTATCGTTCAAGGGATATGAATACATCAACCATCAAGTTCAGGCTTCCAATGGTATAAACAACCATTCGACCACTCACTCTTCTCCACTTCACTATATCCTCTCATTCGATTATGCCTCTATATGACCTTACATCAATATAGAACAAACTTCATTTAGTTACAAAACTGTTTATCCAAATTAGTGCGGACATACCAAATTGGTAGATTTGGTTGAACAAACCACTACAAAATAGGATCCATGAAATCTGCTCATATCCACCGAATCTAGGAAATTAGTTGGCATATTCAACAATTATGGAACCACTTTGTGCTATAAATATGAAATCACATATTCTTTTGTAATACAAAATGTGTATATAGTGTATATACAATTGAGAATACCTAGTCTCTTGCTTGTATCAATTGAATAGAGGAAAACTCAAAATTTTATATTTAAGAATGGTAGGGTTTAATCGACCTATTTCTCTTAAAAAAGAATAAACAATCATTCGTAATTTAATTGATTTTACAAAGGAAATGATCTAATCTACACCTTTAGTTACACATTATTCTAATTGATAACAATATTTGGTCCTTATTAAAAGTTCAACCCTTTGAATAGTCCTGAAAGGGCAACCTTACTTGGCTAGTTCTGATTTAAAGGTTGTTTCCTTGAACAAACTTTAAAGTACATAAAATAAGAATTTTCGTAAGTCATGAATATTTTATTCCCCTGTCAGTAATCCAAATTCTAATTAATTTTCATTAGATCAAGGCTCAATTTGAATACGACATTGTGCATCAAAATCAAATATGATCATGTATATTTAGATTTGAAAGTCCATAAATAGAATGATGAGAGAATAAAAACATGTTTTCAATTCACTCAATCCATGTCTACATTCTTCTCCATATATGCATGTAAAGAGCTGGTGGACATTACCAAGTACCAAGGTGATCAATTTCCCCAAAATTGTCATGATAAACTTTCTGAAATACATTGGAATTATTGTATTTAAAGGATAACAAGTTGTAAGTTTTTTTCAAAACACAAACTTATTTCTGATCAACAATAATATCATCTCTTATAAACTAACTGGGCTAGTTGACCCGAGAGTTTAAATGGGAGAGACAACATACCATTGGTATATCACATTCTATAATTTATTCAATTACAAGAATAAGGCTATATAGAAATGAGTGGGTCAACAAATGATACTTTTCAAATCACTAGAGACAAACTAGGATTCTCTAAAATCTTATTGAGAAGATAAACACATTCATACTTGAACTTGCCCTAATCTTGTTTCTTTTTTTTTGACATGTATTTTCATGTTTGAATACATATTCAAGCACAATTCCTAGCAAGGATAAACTCCCCAACATATAGTATTATGGATTTAATATTGAACTCGTGTTTTATAAACGATTAAAAAATCAGTGATAACATTATCAAACAAAGAGAAGGGTTGAATTCAGATTCAATGATTGAAAATTAAATACTAACATAATTGTGTATTTATGGATAATAATGAATTGTGTTAAAGGACACTTACTCATTACTAATAGATAATTATTTTTGGTAACTAATTAATGATGCCAACCATTGAGTTATCTTCATTTTTTACATCATTTAGATCATCAGTCAAGACCACCCCGAATATGGTGATAGTTGAGCCTAATCTAACACTCAATTGCATATTTTTTCTTATCCATGTGGAAAAATTGGCAAACCATAATGATGACTCCACCATGGTTCTAAATCTTGTTTCTTCGATTATAGGGTTCAAGAGCCCATTCTATCATCTTTGTGGTTTTGTAGGTTCCCAAACCATCCTACCTAAGAATCCAACCCAATTCCTTTCTGCATCGACCACCCCGGTTGTTTCCTTCATCGATGTATTGACACTTATGGTCCTTCGTGTGAACTGTTTGGGTGCTACAAATTTTTGCGTTGTCATTGTCTTAACCCGGGAATAATTTGTTGCAAATTGGTTGTACTCTTTACAATCTTGGTACAAAATTACAAGTTGTTCTCTCTTTCACTCCTTTGCTAAAAAATCTCAAGTTTTTTCTTTTTCTATGGTTTTTGTCTTTTATAACCTCTATCATAAATGCTCTGACGCTCCCTCTTTTTTCGTTCACCGTTTTCTGTCTTTCTAATCAATTTTTGTCCTGGTGCACAATGTTTAATTTTTCTGTCGCACAATATATTTAATTCTATCACACCAATTTACTGTCTTATGTGCCCTATATCCTTCAACTATCTGTCTACCACTCATCCATCTTCCTACTTTTTTTTTTGCTTTTTCTCATTTTTCTACTTTTTTAACCTTTTTCTTCTCTTAACTCCTACTATATGCAATTGTAATATCCATGTTTTCCCCAACTTGTAATTAATAAATAATTACAATCACCATGATATGGCATGGGAACAATGTAAATTCATTATTTATATTTTCCAATGACTGACTTTGGGGGTAAAGCCTTGAAGTATTGGCTATGATATCACTAGAGGAAAGAATGAGGAAAGTGTGGAGAGGGTTCATTAGTTCAAATGACCCAAATTCCCTTTGTTGAGATAATAAGCCTCATCTGTATCCCAAGGAAAGGATTCAGTTAATGAATAAAGGACTAGTGGTTGAATAATCAACCAACCCCATGAATGGAAGAATGGTCTGACTGAAGAATGTCATCCCGAAATACCGCAGGGTCTGGCAGACCAGGCTGACCCGAGTTTCCTTCTGACAGAAGGAACAGGACAGGTCAAGGACCATCCTGGGAAAGGATATATAGAAAATAGAGATAAGGAGAAGACCACCAGAGAGAGAGGGAGTGTAGGGGGCTCTTCAGAAAACAGGGGAGACACCAAACAAGAACGCATGCACAGAGGGGAACGCATGACTTGGTTATGCATAAGAAAGAGGAAGGATTCGATATTGATGTTGGTGAAGAATCTGATAAACCTTGCAGGGATGTTGTGACAGATAAAAGGTCTATGAGAAATGGCATAGTTCCCTAGTGATATCATGGCTTGGCACGGGAGTGGCCAGAGTGCTAAGAATGAATGCCTCTGAGCCTATGGATGGGTGGAAAGGAGAACACCCACAGTCAGTTCGTTGGCTACAATCTGAAATAGATAAGTATTATNNNTATATATATATATATATATATATTGGATGCGATGATGGAATGTCTGTGTTTATGGTTAAGTCTTTCAATGTTTGAATAGTTATTAGAAATGTTCATATGCTTCTGTAAACTGCTATATCCATATAATCTTTGATTTATCTTAGTGTAGCTTCTAGAGAGTTACGGAATGTAAATCCACAATAGATTCAGGGTAGGATTGACTGAAACGTCTAAGTCCTGTCAATCCTTTGAAGTCACCTTAGCGAGAATGTCAATATCATCTCTGTGTGAGAAGGGTGTTTTCCCTTCATACTATCCACCCATTTCACTGAGGGATCATTCCCTTGTCCTTAACCCATTCATTGCTAAAAATATCAGAGCTTAGCCAAAAATATTTTCCCAAAGTACCCATGTGACCAGAGCCTAGGAACCCTGTGCTAGTCTGAAAGGAGATAACTCTTTTGACTTCAGGACTTCAAGACTCATGACTCCACAATCCTAAAAAAAAATCGAAGGCCGAAGTCGCCAATTGAAGAGGGTCGTCGATATGGGAATCCAGTGTGGATCCCTCTTAGTCATTAGATTGGAATTAGGAAGGGAAGCGTTAAGTGCTTCGATGAAGTACTACTTCAGAATAATAGAAGTCGTATAACGTTGAAACACCTGAATGTCAGAGTCGAAGAGTAAATTGGTACCATTGAAAATGGAGGGACACGTGTCCACGGATCAACGGTTATCTGGAAGTCTAGGTATTCAATGGTATAGAGATGTGTGAGTTTCCCCAAAGCTCTGCAAGCCAGAGTAAATCCTAGCCATGGATGCTAGGTACACATGGCAATAGATTCGGTGTGGTCCGGAGGGAAATCCGGGAGATACAAGTTGAACTCTCAAATGCCAAACTTCTGGAGCAATTTGGGTCGTTGATCTTTAGATCCTTTGGGATTCCCCTAGTCGTCGATCTTAGAATCTTGCCATCAATTAACCAACCAATTGGGAACACGTCGTGGAGTGACACGTGGCCCTTACCTATCCTCTGTCTAAGGTTTTCCATCGAATTAGAGGTGTCAAATGAGAGGACATGTGGTAAGAAATCCCATAGTCCGGAGACTTAGTACTCTGGGGAAACTTGGCCTAGAACCTACCGAATGTGAAAACCTTCGAAGTCGCGAACACCGAAATGAATCTTGGTCAATGGTAGGATGAGGAAACTTGGCACGAGATTAGAGAGTCTGAAGACTTATCTCTTCAGGGAACTCATGATGTGAGGAGTTGGAAAACTTCAAAGTCTGGAGTTGCGAAGTAATGAGAGTTGTAGATCTATGGATCCACGTGGACTCTTATTGAGCGTGAGATTGAAGGGATGGGAAGTTATCAGTCCAAGATGACATGGCATGATGACATCATTTGATGTGATGTGGACCCACACTATGCGTGCCACTTGTCATCCGGATATTGATGATTCACATACCCTTTATGATTATTAGATCATGACATGTGTCACTCCCTAATGAGGACATGTGTCACCCCTTGACCCTCACTGTGTGTCAGCTTCTGGTTTGTGCCTATCTCGCCAACATGGTTGGTGACATGTCTGAGACTCCAGGAGTTTGGATAATTTGGGAGTTCGGAAGATTGAACGTAGTATGGATGAGTAATATTCAATGAGGATCCTTGATCGTTGAACGTTGAAAGTTGCACGACGATCGTCGATCGTCTATACAAAGGATGTTCAACGCTAAATGTTGAATGCCAATTTCTGAATGGCTAAGGCCACGTGGCAAGATTTTAGGATTTCGGGGATTAGGAAAAAGGAGTGTTTCGTGCCGAACGTCGAAGCCCATTTTTAACTATAGGATCTTGATAGAGGACATGGACCATTGATTCCATCCGCTGTTCAGCGATCTGAGAATTAAACAACACCGTTGGAACTCCCGAAGTACGGGATTTACGAAGTGTCGAAACCTTCTCTAAGTAGACTCTTAGCTCTTGGTTTTCATCCCGAGGTCATGAGGAGGATCCCGCTAGAGGGTTTAAGAACATAATGGGAGATGTAACTTTGAGGAAAGAAAGTAAGAGGTTTTTTCTTAGTAAGGGAACGAAAATGAACCAAGGAAAAGTGAAATTTCGATGCCCCATCCCTTTAAGGGTATTTAAGGGGTTGGGTGTGTTACAAATTAGTATCAAAGTGTGGAAACAACACTTGGCCTGCTTGGGATCATGCACGAGTCACATAAAAATATTATTAGAAAAAATTTAAGGGAGAGGACGTACTACCCTACCCTATCTAGCAGAGCATGATTCAGACACAGGAATGGATAGGCCAGAGAATAGTTGAAATGCTAGGCTAACATGGGCCTGCTAAGAGTACCATTGTCGTATGGAAGTTATTTGAACAAGTTCATTGAAGGATGTAGATTAAAATTCCAGTTGGGATTTTACCCGATGAGATTGAATCATGCTAGCATGTGGCAAAGGAAGCCAATCATTTCTTTTGGAAATGATAGTCAATCCTACAGGAATGGGATTATGTCGATGGGAAGTAACACTAAGACTTAGATGTGAAGGGATTGAAAGGATCTGTAGCAGTAATAATTACTCCTTTAATGAAGGATTAAACCTGGTATATGTGTATATCCCCTCACAATTAGAGGAATGAGTCTGGTGACCATTCTCTGAAAGGTAATGTTTTGTTGTATGATCTATTTTGCATAAGTTTTTGAGCTAGAGGAGAAAAAGGAGGGTATATATTGCGGGTTAGATCGCAAGTTGTGGATCCTGGTTCGATATAGTCCGCCTCGTATAGATCTTACCCAACTGAGAATGGTTGTAAGCACATGACGCTAGATATACAGAACCATCATAATAAAGAGCCAAGAGCCAAATATTTGTGGATGTATCCCGGGAGGGGGTGAACCACGGTAATATCTGTGTTGTGTGATGAATGAATGTATATATTTATTGTCTTCAACAGTTATTATTATGTTGAATGAATGAGTTATTATATTGTTTGTTTAAATTTTGTTGCGATGTCGAGGGAACAAGCTATGATATTTACTACACATTCATGGAAAACAGTAGGTTACAAACACAAGTTAGAATAAATGGTTCAGAATACAGACCCCATATCTCGCGCTCAATCCTAGGCTATAAACACACGAGTCTTACAACCACCCATTAAAGCTATCTCGGGTGAGACTGCGTAACACATTCTGTGTGTTGCGTTGCCTTATGGTTCACCATGAGGGCCGATATTTTTAGAGGCTTTGTTGGAAACCCGAAAGACATGAACCCCGGGTCAATAAAAAATCAGACAGTATAAAGGAATAGCAATAACCAACAAATGGTTTTGTTGTCGTAGGTAGGAATAAGAGAGGATTGAGTAGAGGAGATAAGTCGAGAATCTTTCGGAGGTGGATTAAGAAAGGGTTAGTGCAGAGACCAATGAGCCATTATAAGGGAATGTTGAGAACGTGGATTCCCACAAAAGCAGAGATCGAAAGTTGGTTGAGAATAAAAGAGCTAGAGTTTGCACAGAAAGACAATAGAAACCCTAGAATTACACCCTACAAGTACCTTGAGAAATACGTGTTTATTGATTTGCATGAAGTCTTTTTCTGCAATTTTCCACACTTATTGTAGGAGTGGATACTAAGTTTTAAGGATAACCACACAACGAACTAGGTTCGACAACTAGAGTGGATCCCATTACAGATTGAGCAGTTACAATAGGTGAACAACAAGTTCACTCGCGCAGTAGAATTTTGGCTTGACAGTATTGTGGCAGGGTTTATAACAAAGTTTGCAGTCGACATAGCAAAGTCGTATAGCATAGTGGAGCAAGAGTTTTTACGTGGACCTCGAGGAAGGTACATTCAATCCCTGTATACTTTTATTAAGATACTGTTATATAATAAAGGTGTAATGACAATGGAGTCAGACAATTAAACTTCCCTGTGTGCATGGGGGAAGGGGGGAAGCACTGACAGAAAGAGGAGAAATGGAAGGAAGAAAGGATAAGGGCAAGAAGGAGGAACCCTTAGACCCAATCATGATGGAGGATGACTAGATCAAGAAGATCATGGCGATAGCTGGAAACCTACGTAGCAGAGTACCCTACCAATACAAGGTGAATACCAAGAAGAGACCCATAGCCACGAGGGAAGGCTTGGAGAGTGATAAGGAAGAGGTAGAGGATCTCCGGGATGTGGAGCAGATTGAGGAAATCCTACGTGCAACATATGAGAGGAAGATGAGAGGTCCAAGAACAGGAAGAGAAGGCAGCCATCCTATCCATATTAATGTCAGTGTGTAACCTATAAACCCATGTGCGAATAATACACCGAAGAGAACACCACCGTTTAGACAACCAAAGTTCAGAAGCAGTCAAACAACAGGAAGTACATCTACACAAGGAAAAACAAATGGAGGATCCAATTCAGGTATCCCTAGTTAGGTATCTACACCACGCGAAGGTAGTAGTTCAACATTCAGGATGGCAGGACACGATCCCACCATCAGATTACCAGAATTTTGAGGAGAAGTAGCAGAAGACCCTGAGAAGCATTTGTTAATTTGTACAAAGATCTGGGAAGAAAAACATATCACTGATGAAGATACCAAACTCGCACAACTAACAATTACGCTAAGAGACCGTGCACTACACTAGTACATGAGTCTAGATACAAACAGTGCCCCTGGGACGATAAGGACACTGACAAAAATTAAGAAGTTACTGATAAATGAGTTCCAGAAGCCAAGCTCAGAGGATCAGTACATGAATGAGATGATCAAAATAAGACATAAAACAGGAGAGTCTGTATGGGAGATTGATCAGAGATTCAAGCAACTGAAGGGAAATTTAAAATATCTCATGACTGAGATGCAGCATCAACACTTGTTTGTCAACTCACTACTCCCACATTTAAAATACCCGTTGTGACAACAAAAGTTCCAGATGTAGGAAGAGGCTATGCAGACAACCCTGCAATTGGAAGAAAACCAGTACCAACAAACAGACCCAACTATTGAAGAACTGAAAGAGGATTTGAAGAATATAACGTTTCAGCTGAACCAGAAGAAGCACAAGGACAAACAAGAATTCATTTGGTGTACCACATGCAGGATGGAAGGACACCACAAGAACGAATGTCCAACATTCGCATAGCATATGGCAACAGGAATGCCAAATCCGTTACCACCAGGAGGACTATGGTGCAAAATCTGCAAGAAACCGGGTCACGGCCCTTATCATTGCATGATGATGCAAAAATACCAGACAGTCCCAAAGATCTCATATTGCACCTTTTGCAAGTTAGTGGGCCACAACGACAAAGATTGTAGAACTATGGAGTTGATGCGAGAAAGGACATCAGACGCATATAGAGTACAGGCAGAAATGATGACTGAGCAAGCAACACCACATTTTAATCAAGTTCCAACTCCATACAACACTGTGTAGCAGCAGTATAATATTGCATAACCACCGTACAATAATGCGCAACCGCAGTACAATATGGTACAACCCCAATACAATATCACGCAGTACAATCATGCACCTCAGTATAACGCTTTGTGAGGAGATTGAGCAAGATATAGAGGAGGAGGACGAGCCAGAGAAGGTTTCAGATGAGGTAGAGGAACAATAGTATGTCACAATTGTCAACAATCGAGACACTGTGCAATGGAATGTCCGCTTCCACTAGTGACTTGTATGTATTGTCGCACATCAGATCATGACACAGAATAATGTCTGACACTACTAGTAAATATCTAGGAAAAGAGGAACCAGAAAAACCAGAAGGAAGGAACATCACGGATCTTAGCCGAAGCAAGGGATGAAGGACGAAACATCAATATCTCTATTCGTGGAGGAGCTAAAACAGGAAATGACACAGTTCGACAGGAACCAGTACAAAACCAATGGGTAAAGAAGAACATCGAACCAAGGAAATAGTTCGACGTGCAAAAGGAGAAGGAGATATTCAAGGAAGACTGACAAGAATTTCAGAAGGGGGACATGGCATCGACTTCAAATGCGCAGAAAAATAAGGAAGCACCAGAGTACGAGATTCCACCATCATTGGATCATACTGACGAGATGAAACCCACGGGACAAGTAAGTACAATCAAAGGCTTTATGCAATCATGTGTAAAGGTATTAAGTGATCCATCATCTGTGAAAATATTGCAAAACATGCTAGAAAAATGTAGCATTGAAATGAAAGGAAAGATAGAACCAAAGACAGTCAATCACCTGCACATGAGAAGAAGAACCAGTAGGGAGTTCAGACTAAATACTAAAATAAGAGATTTCAATATGGGAGAAATTATACTAGATCTAGGGTCTAAAGTTAATGTATTACCAAAGAATACATGGTAGTGCATGGGAGAGACAACATTAGGATATTCACATGTTCAATTAAAATTGGCAAACCAACACAAAGTCTTACCAATCGGTAGACTGGAAGGAGTGACAATAGATATCGATGGAGTGTGCACTAAATCAGACTTTGAAGTCATTGAGATAGTAGACGACACAACACCTTACCCAACATTGCTTGTTCTAGATTGAGAATTTGACAACCAGGCCATAATCAACTTGAAAACCAAGAAAATGGAATTTGAGTCAGGAGAATACAGGGTCATCGCACCATTAGATCCATCCTAAGGTGAGAGGTTTGTAGAACTTGCTTTCCTAGACCTAGAGGAAATCGACCAGTTTTACAGTACAACTATGTGTGATGAGGATTACATAAACCCAACTGCAGATGGGGTACTTAGTTGGAAGAGAATTACTTAGTTGGGTACTTAGTTTAGAGAACTGGCAGCAAAGGATACATGAAGTATCCATGAGAAGATGTGCAAGAATAGACTGCGCAGTAAGATGGGTAGGCACATAAATCAGAGAACCACCTAGTTTCCACATAATAAACAATTTGGAAACATTATTGACATAGTGTTAGAGAACTAGAGACTATTAGCACTTGATCTAGCACTCAAGGAAACACTTGCAAGATGGTGAGGTGCACACAAGGATACCATCACAAATTGGTACCAATGTAAGAGGCTACTGCGCATAAAGTTTGGCACAGAATATAAAAACAACAAACAACAGAATTATGATGGAAACGTGGCACCAACGGAACACTTGGAGGCGTGTAGAACGCTATGGAAAATGACACTCCCAAAGGATTGGCCTCATCACTTCATACACACTCTAGAGGATATACCAATGAACTGGTATATAGACCAAGAGTTGTGCAAAGGAACTGCGACATGGACAGAATTGCAACAGAATTTTACCGTCACATTTTCATTCAAACATGAAAACCCCAACATAGATGCACCTCTAAAACAGATAAGAGGAGTAATATTTATCAAAGAACCAGATATAGAATTTATCACAGAAGAGCAACATCGGAATAAATAGACAGTTAAGGAACTGTTTTCATGCTATCATGTGCAAGAAGAAGCACTAGATGAAGACGATCCGCGTGATATTTAGATTGAATAGACAGAAGGTGAAAGAGACGTGGAAGGTCCGCCCATAGAATTAGAAGTCATTTTCACAACGATCAAAGTAAATAAATTCAACATTGGGACATTCGAGCATCCCAAAATGGCCAGCATTGGAGACTACTGGGATGATCAAGTAGTAGAAAGCATCATAGAGTTGTTGCATGAATACAATGACTTGTTTCCCACAACCTTTACAGAGATGAAGGGTATAGCAAGAGAATTAGGAGATATGAAGATACCATTCAAAACAGAAGCAAGATCGATCAGACAACGACCATATAGACTGAACCCCATATACAAACATAAATTCAAAGATGAGATCAATAGGATGCTCAAAGCCGACATCATAGAACCAGTCAAAGAGTCAGAATGGATAAGCCCGGTGGTAATATAGGACAAGAAACAAGGAGGGATCAGGATATGTGTCGACTTGAGGAAGTTGAACGATGAATGCCTACATGACCCGTTCCCTACACCTTTCATGGATGAGGTGTTAGAGAATGTGGGAGGACATGAAGCTTACTCATTCACTGATAGATTCCCAGGCTACCATCAGATTAAGATAGCAAAAGAGGACAGATACAAGACCACTTTTACAACATAATGGGGATCTTATCAGTACACAGTCATTCCATTTGGACTGAAGAATGCACCAACAATATTCCCCAGAGTGGTCATCGCAGCATTTAAAGAATTCATCCATCATTTTCTTGAAGTATACCTGGATGATTGGACATTCTATAGTATGTTAAGAAACCATGTGGAAGTTTTACGACTAATGTTAGAAAGATGTAGACAGTGCCAGATATCACTAAACATAAAGAAATGCAGATTCAGAACACCGTTTGGGATACTATTAGGCCATATAGTATGCAAACAAGGTTTACTAGTAGATCCTGCAAAGATTGCAATCATTGTTAACTTACTACCACCAAAACTAGTCCGTCAGCTAAGAGCGATGTTGGGACACATAGGTTATTATAGGAAATTTATCAAAGGATATGCATAGGTCAATGCACCGATGGAAAAGTTGCTAATAAAGGATACAAAGTTTCATTGGAACAACGAGTTTCAACACGGTCTAGATACCCTGAAAGAAAATATGGTCATCGCGTCGATATTAGTATTTATGTACTGGGAGAAGACATTCCATGTGCATGTAGATGCATCAGCTCTAGCACTTGGATTTATCTTGGCGCAACTAGGAGAGGGATACTTGGATCACCCGATACCATTCGCAAGCAGAAAGTTATCAGACTCTGAACAAAACTATAACACGATCGAAAGAGATGACCTAGCTATGGTCTACGCACTTCAAAAGTTATAGCATTACTTATTGGGAAAAAACTTTAAGATGTTCACAGATCACTCAGCCCTGAAATACCTAGTCAACAAGCCAGTGTTGAGGGGAGAATCTTTCAACGGTTACTACTATTCCAATAATTTGACTTTGAAGTAATAGTCAAGCCAGGAAAATTGAACACAGGACCTGATCACCTATCAAGGGTCACAAATGGAGAAGAACCTATGAATTTAGAAGAAAATTTTTTGGATGCACAGTTATTCTCAGTACATATTGCTGATGAATACTTTGCATATGTCATTCAATACTTGCGTAGAGGTACTGCGTTGCAAGAATATAGCACCGCGCAGAAGAAAAATCGGGTAGTTCGTGATGCCGACTATCAAATGATTGCAGGACATTTATATAAAATGGGCATAGATAGCATCTTGCGAAGATACATGTTAGAGCATGAAAGACCCATAGTTTTAGCAGAAGCCCACGAGGGAATAACAGGAGGGAATTATGGAGATAAACCTACCGTGCAGAAGGTATTGCACGTAGGACTTTGGTGGCCAACGATTCATAGAGATTCAAAGGAATACTGTCAAACATATGATGTTTGTCAAAGGGTAGGAAAACCCAACAGAAGGGACAAGATGTCATTACGACCACAAGTAACATTACAGGCATTTGACAAGTGGGAAATAGACTTTGTGGGACCAATCAACCCACCAGAAAAAAGAGCAAGAGCAAGGTACATTATCATCGCAACATAATACTTAACAAGATGGGCGGAAGCTGCACCAGTGAAGGATTGTAGCGCAGAAACAACAACGCATTTTCTATTTGAACAAGTAATCACTAGATTTGGGTGCCCAAGAATTTTGATGAGAGACCAATGCACGCACTTCATAAACAATACCATTAGCGCTATGACTATAGAATTTGAAGCCCATCATCATAAGATCACACCATATCATCCATAGGCAAATGGCATAGTGGAAGCATTCAAAAAAATCTTGGAGAACGCACTGACAAAGATTTGCAACGTCAATAGGGATGACTCGGACCTCAAAGTACCAGCATTATTATGGGCATACAGGATTACGTGCAAAAAGTTGAGAGGGCGCACACCATTTAAATTGGTTTATGGCCAAGAAGCAGTGGTGCCATTAGAATATTTAGTACCAAGCTTGTGCATAGCAACAATCACACAAATGACAGAACGAGGCGCAGTACAGGAGAGACTGAATCAGTTACTGACCATGGAGGAAGACCGAATCTTGGCAGGATTCCACCAACAAGTTCAGAAATCACGAGAAAAATATTGGCACAATAGACACATCAATAAGAAAACGTTCAAGGAAGGAGATCTAGTACTGATGTATGACAACAAATCGTTACAGCACCCAGGAAAGCTCATAATGCATTGGTTAGGACCATATGAAGTAAAATTTGTCACAGATGGAGGAGTTGTATAGTTACGAGATTTATCAGGCACATAACTAAGAGGAATGATCAATGGGAGCTGATTGAATTTGTACAAGGACAGTCGACCATCAATCGCACAGTAAAAAAAAAATCAGTATATCAAAAAAGAACCAAAGAGGGCGCAGTGCGCCGGAAGTAGAAAGGCTACACGAACTAAGAAACAAAAATTTGGCGAGGAGAAGGAAAAAGGTCACATGAAAGGGAAACAAGAGGGAAAAGAAAAGTCGGCAAAAGCAGTACGACAAGATAGCATTAGATGGAATTAAAATATGGAAAGGATCGATGGGACATCACATTAATCGCGACAACTAGAGACGACAAAGCAGGAGTAATGGCAAGTACGAAACCACTGGAGATGCATTGAACCGGTAATCAAGGTGCATTAAACCCATAATCAAGGAAGCGTCCTCGACAAGCTTCATGGGAAAGCCATACAACACACGGACACGGGAGCCAATAGTCTATTCACGAAAAGAAAATAGACGCAGAGCAACATAGGCTAAAGAGAACAATGTGAGTTCACAGAGATCACAGAGACCGTTCGAATTCAATAGACACTTGAAATTCATCGCCATGGCACCGCCCAAGCAAGCAGAAGCGAGCCAGATCGTCAGGAAAACTAGAGTTCAGACTAGGTGACGAGGACAGATGGAAGAAGGTGAACAACAACCATCGGAGATCGTCAATGTCGACAAAATCCCATCTCCAGACACAACACCAGTAAACCCTACACCTATCCTGGAAGAAATCCAATAGCCAACACCGGAGGGAACGAGTCAGGAGATACCAGTGGAAGTACAGGAGCCACAGATTCAGGGAACAGAAACCCTGAAGGATATGCAACCAAAGCATACAGAGGAATCTCCAAAATTCAATGGCACAATGTCGAATCCGACAATAGCAGTGGAGCCAGATGAGTCTCAAACGACCATCTTAGACCACCTAGCAGGGGATACGGTTGAAGATGTCTCGGCTTGGCTTGAATGGTATACGGAGGAGTAATAAAAAGTTGTTAGAACTTCGAGCCAACCACCACAACAACAGAAAGACAAGATACATATACCAAGGTCACCTCGCAAGAAACTGACAACAAAAATTGTTCTACCGCGCATACCAGCTAGGGTACAGGTAGGACCAGAGCTACTGGGTCATATCGGGAAGCTAAAATACTTAGAACACAATGTAGCAGACAAAGACAAGTTCTGGGAACTTGCGAAGAGGGTATTTATATAGACTATGGGCACAAATCGAGTTGGAGAACCGATCAACCAGCCATACCAGTGGGAAACTAGGCTAGAGAAAATGAGAATTTTAGGTCTGTTGGACGTACCACATTTTGGCAGAGGCCAATACGCAACATCGTGCGTCAAAAAACTGTTAGCAATAACACATGGAGGGGACATATTGTTGGACAAGCCCGTCCCCATAACCATTGATCTTATCGCGAAAATAACCGTGTTACCAATTCGGGGTATGGATCCCACGTTGTTTCTGGATGAAAAAACCAAGGAGAAAGCGCTAGCAAAAGAGATGAAGAAGAAGTATGGCACCGACAGGGGGACAAGAGGGATAATTATCAAGAGGATCAATGATGCAGTCACACAATTGGGCGTGAAAATATTAGCCTGCAAGCTACTAAGAAAATGTTGCAGGGAGGAAGTCCCAGCTGGAGTTGTTGCAGTTGCAGCCCAGTGTGTAGAAGGCACCTCAATGAGCTGGGTGTCATACCTATTGAAATTGTTCCTGGATGACTGGAAGGATGTGTAGGACCTAGGCACAGAGTTCCGCTACTCATGTTTGATCACATTAATAACCTTCATGGGATGGAAAAATCCAAGGTATGTAGTTTTTTGTACCAGACCAAAGCTGAATCAGGGAGCAAGGTATTTGTTGCTCAGAGCCAGTCTAGACTCAAGGAGCAAGAAAGAAAATGGGTCCATTTTTTAGGGGTACCTACGTGACCTACAGGAATCCATATCTAAATTGTGGAGAATCACACCAGAAGTTGTCATGCGATATGCAAACATCACCAATTTCCAGGCCACACGACACACAATGTGGATACAGGCAAGGAAGGATCTGGATAAAAAGTGGTTACAGATGCGCTACTACATCATAGAGGGTGATATTGACATGGTCATCAGCGAATGGGCCGATGAATGGAGGATCCTAGCCATTACCCAGGAAGTGATAGAAAGAACAACAGAAGAAGAGGTAGAGCAGGGAGAAATGCAACCTCTAGAAATCCAAGTACCCAAGAGACAAAGAACGATTCAAGGCAGGAAAACACAGACAGATGAAGGGCCAAAGAAGACATGGACCTAGAAGGGGAAGAAGGAGAGTACACATTCAACCAAAGGACAATGAAAACAGGTTGAGGGAGCGCAGGAGACCGCCCCAAATATCGACACATAGGAACCAGAGGGAAATAAGAGACTAGCCATGCAAACAGGAGGTGCGCGCAAGAAATCATAGGCACAACGAACACCACCATATTATACAATCATGGATGATGATGGGGAAATGATAGCCCAAATGTTTTAGGATTTTCTAATCGAGGACTTCGACCATGCTGCACGCCACAGGGACAAGATCCAAGAGGATTTGGTAGACATGCGACAACTCATTAAGCAGATCGGGGAAGGGCCAACATCAAGAAGTAGGGGAATCGAACCATGAGAACCGCAGATAGAAGGAAGAGTGAAAGAAGAAGAACAAGAGTCAGTCCAGTCAATATTGTAGCCACATGTAACATTCCACATCAACCCTAGTATGTTGCGCATGGATGAAATTGTGGGGTAGACACCCTTGAAGGAATTAAGCCAAATCCAACTTGTGTTGACAAGGATACCATCAGGGGCACTACACAGGTTGCAAGTGAGCATAAACCACGAGGTACAGCCTCACGCACGCAGAGACTTAACCAAATTGAAGCAGGCAACAAAGAAGCGGGACACGCTAGAAATAGTATATGAGAAGGATAAATCTAAGACCCAGAAGGAAAGGGAGCACATAAAAGGATTGGAGCAGAAAGTGGGAGGAACTTATGAGAAGATTCCACAGGCCGCGCAGAGTGAGGTAATCACAACAGCAGAAAATATTGATCTAATTGCATAGGAAATTGATCAATACCAGAAGGAGATTGAGAATCTCCAAGAATAGATCACACCAACTACTCCACTAGAAGTGAAGGAGAAAAGGAAGCAGGAAGAAACAACGCAGCTACAAGAGATAGAGCAACAGGTCAGCATAGCAGTTGACTTTTTCAATAAAGCAGTGCAGCTTTGGACCAGGTTGGAGGAGGATCAACAAGTCCAACAGTGGCACAAGGAATAAGAAAGGATCAATGCAGTGATCCAAGAGCTCAAGTAGAAGCAGAAGACAATACCAATCACATAATGTGTCAAAGGGACATAGGACATGAAGAGATTGTAGGCAGAGCTAATCACCATGCAAACCCAGAAACAAGAGCATCATGCTCAAATGAAACCACTGCAGAAGTGGGTAGTAGAAGTTCTGGCACAAGCAAAGGAATTTAAGACATAGATAGCATAAACCCAGGCAGAATGTGTAGGATTGATCAGCGACGAAGTTGAAGTCCAGGTAGTGGACACAATCAAGGAGAATATTGCGCAGGCTCAGACACAAGTAGAAAATCTCAAGGAAAAGTTCTAAACGATCACCAAAGAGATCAAGGAAGCTCAGAAGGATTAGGTGGCTCAGGATGAGCCACATGTCAGTGTTGGGGGCATGTTGGAAGTAGGCCGAGGCGAAAAAGAAAGACAATTTTGGGAAAGAAAGTATGCAGAAGAAAAGAGACAGCTGGAACGAAGCACAACACGTGCGCATGCAAGGAAGGTAACAACTGGAAGGAATAACAACACACACGCATGGGAGGAAGACCTAACGACAATAGGGTTAGGGTTTTGGTAATGCATTGTAATGGTTGAAGATCCAGAAATGTATAAATATCGATACTTAGGTATCATAGGGGGTTGGTTCTTACATTGTTCAGTTGGATTGATATCGATAGATGATCGGTATTGTTGGTTTTTGTATTGCTCGAAGTATTGTTGCTATTATAGTGATATGCACAATATGGCTTCCTTGATGAGAGATATGTCAGGCAAGAATTATACTTACCAAGATTGAATGAATACCATGAATGCACGACCAACTCTATTCTGAGGAGTCATGAAAGATTGGGTTGGAATGACATCTTGAGAGGAATGTTTTCCATCCCCTTGGGACAGGTTAGTATAAATAGATGAAAGAGTAAATGAGAAAGGGTGCTTTGTTTTCATGAAAAAAGACAACATGATTAAGCCTTTGAGGCTGCATGAGAACAATTGTGAACAATCACAAGTTAAATATTTTATGATTATGCATGCGGATAAGTGCATCATGGATGTAAGTTAGCAAAATAAGGAACATGTGTGGACCAATAATATGGATGCATAACAAAGATGCATGTTTATATTCCTTATGGAATATTTGGTAAACAACTGAAGCTAATTCAAGGTTGAGTCCATCACAGATAGAGAATGATATGCAATAAGGAAGTTGCATATTGAAGGAGTTCCATGTGGAGGAATTGTGTGAAGACTCCATCAAAAGAAAGAAGTCACAACCTTAGTAACTATTGAGAATTGAGTAGTGGGATACAAGCCTATTTATATAAGAATCCTGGATTACATTCTAAAACAAAATATATGAGTAGAAAACTAACCCACGAGGGTAGACCATTCTGATAACCGAATGGTAATGTGCAGCGTGCATAGGGTCATGGCTCATTATGAACAAAAGTTTTTCTATTAAATCATGTTGATGTATCCTAAGAGTTAGGGTGATCCTAATCAAGGTTTCTCAAGGAAAAGAGCAGCAAGATCACAATAATAAGTAGATTGCATAAGCAAAGAAGCAGAAAAGGAGGAACACTTTTCTCACCCTAAGGACTCGAGATTGTTTAACAGAATTGTAGGTCTTAGATGAGCAGCTATGAAGAACAAGTACAGTTGGATAAAGGAGAATAAGTAAGTAAGTAATTTTGAATGAATAATCTTGGTTGAATCCATATTAAATAAAGGCAGTAAGGCCTTGGAAAATAGCCCTGTTGGACTGAAATTCACAGTTTGTGTAGAAGGAGATGGAAAAGGGAAGAGCTCTTAACTCCTTTCTTGTTGTATATTATGTTTTCGCTAGGATGAGAAACTGGTGTGTTGATGAAAGGTGAATGTTTGACACCATAGCGATGATGGTTGTATGATTGTAGAAACAATTGAGAATTGTTGTGTTTCACTCATGAAAACATTAAGAATAATGTAAGGAAGTGCATAAATATATACCAGGGCATATCTGATTTTTTTTTTTTTTGACTAAAATGCTATGAGACTTGCATTTTTTTAACCTAAAAACTAATATATATATTCATGATGGACGACATGGGTAGAGAGGAATTGGATTTGTTGAGAAAGATAGTTGCCAATGATCGACAACCTCAAGCAAAGGATAACTATGGGGAGGTTGTTGTTAAAATATTTTTGAAGGGACTTTAAAAGTCCCCACAAAGCACCATTGATGAGGTAATATTCGAGAGGCTGCTAGCAATCGGAGAAGGTATAAGAACGTTTATAAATATGTGGCATGAGGTATGAAGGGAATTTGTAGGAATACCTACTGAAAATATTTCATTATCCTAATGATATGCAAATAATTTTGAGTGGTTGTTGTATGCCATTGCTACCCAAGCAGGGTAAGATTCAGGGCTGAAGGATCTGAACAATAGAGAGAGGAAGTCTATGTCAGTCAAGGATGAGTTATAATACTTGCAATAAAATGCATCATTAAAGAGTACCATGGGTACAATGACAAATCTAGGGAGATTGGGGAATAAAGGTACTCATAGTTAGCACATTGCATGGAATTTCTTCAAGGAAATGCAGGTTGCATACAGGGAAGACAACGGATTTTCCATTGATGAAGGAGGGCCTTCCAATATTTTACTTACGTTGTATAGGTGTTAAATAAAAGAGAAAAATTGGGTGGCCATGAGTGTTGGCACCCTGGTTACTAAGGAAGGTATAATTCTTGGGTGCATTCAAGAGAAACATTTAGTTTCATGTGCGCTGATTTGGGATCGTGACCAGCCTGTAGCAGGAAGACAAGTCATGTTGTACGACTAAATGAGAAAGAATAAACCATATGGTGAAGAGGTTGGTTAAACTCCAACATACCATAGCAGAGTGTTGGTCACCAAGTGTGGTGGCTTGAAAACCAATGCAAGGATGCATTGGGTATGAATGTGGCCATGAATATTGGCACATTTATTAAAGTCATTTATTATTTAAATTGCATTTGGAAAATTTAGTATGTTTAAAGGATGCTTACATAAATAGTTTTACTTTCCTTTTACTTTGTACCCTTGAATAGATGAAAATGACTTGAACTATTAGTATGCATTGTTTGAAAATATAATGTGCATGAAAACTAACAAATTGTTTAGTTGAGGAATGTTGAAGTTGCAGGAGGAAAATAGGGTCTTGGATATGGCAGTGTTGTAAGCCCATAAGGAATACCAATTGCCTGTTGAGATACAATGATATGGGAAGGAAAGTCCCATACTTTTGAATCTGGTTCCTGTGTAGAACAAATCTGAAAATAAATGGGGAATGTGGAAATCTATGGGTAATGGATTTGCAAGAAAATTCAAAATTCAAAATTGATGATAATTTTGTATACCTGTGATACAGGTGAGATGAAAAATAT
>ML798141.1:177094-197037 GCA_009831015.1 Picea engelmannii
TATGGAATGTCTGTGTTTATGGTTAAGTCTTTCAACATTTGAACATTTATAGAAATGTATATATATATATATATATATATGGAATGTCTGTGTTTATGGTTAAGTCTTTCAACATTTGAACATTTATAGAAATGTTATTTTTCTTCTGTAAACTGCTATATCCATATAGTCTTTGATTTATCTCAGTGTAACTACTAGAGATTTACCGAATGTAAATCTGCAATACAGTCGAGGTAGGATTGACTGAAATGTCTAAGTCATTTCAATCCTTTGAATTCACCTTAGCAGTAATGTCAAGATCATATATGTGGGAGAAGGGTGTTTTCCCTTCATACTATCAACCCATATAATCGAGGGCTCATGCCCTTTTCCTTAACCCATTTGTTGCTAAAATGATTAGTGCTTAGCCCACAATATTTTTCCAAAGGACCCATGTCACCAGGGCCTGGGAACCCTATGCTAGTTCGAAAGGAGCTAGCTCTTTCGACTTTGGGACTTTGGGACTCGTGACTCCACAATCCTTGAAAATAGTCGAAGGGTGAAGTCACAAATTGATAAGGGTCGTCGATTTGGGGATCCAGTGTGGATCCCTCTCAGCTGTTAGATTGGACTTAGGAAGGTACGCATTAAGTGCTTCGATGAAGTCCTACTTCGAAAGAATAAGACTGGTCAAAGCTGAAACTCCTGAATGCCGGAGTCACTGAGTAAATCAAGACCATTGAAAATGGATGGACATGTGTCCAGAGATCAACGATTATCCAGAAGTCCAGTTTTTCAGTGGTATAGAGATGCACGAGTTTCCCAGAGCTTTGTAAGCCAGAGTAAATCCTGGTTGTGGATGCTAGGTACATGTGGTGATAGATCCGGAGGGAAATCTGGAAGATACATGCCGAACTCTCGAATGCAAAAATCTTGAAGCGATGTGGACCGTCGACATTCAGATCCTTTGGGATTCCCCCAAGACAATGATCTAAGAAGCCCACCCTCGATTACCCAACCAACTGGGAACGCGTCATGGAGAGACAAGTGGCCCTTACCTATCCCATGTCTATGGTTTTTCGTCAAATTAGAGTTGTCAGATTAGAGGACACGTGGAAAATGATCCCATAGTCCAGAGAATTCATACTCTGGCCAAGAACTTACCGAATGTGGAAACCTCTAAAGTCGCGAATGCTGAAATGAATCTTGTTCATTGGTAGGATGAGGACACTTGGCACCATATTAGAGATTTCAGAGACTTAGCTCTTCGGGGAACTCGCGATGTGAGGAGTTGGAAAACTCTAAATTCTGGAGTTGTGAAGTAACGAGAGTCATAGATCTATGGATCCACGTGGACTCCTACTAACTGTGAGATCGAAGGGATGGGTAGTTATCGATTCAAGATGATGTGGCATGATGACATCATTCGATGTGACATGGACCCACATTATATGTGCCACGTTTCATCTAGATATGGACGATTCACAAACCCTTTATGACTATTAGAGCATGACACATGTCACCCCGTAATGAGGACATGTGTCACCTCGTCGCGTGTCAGCTTCTGGTTCGTGCCTACCTAGACAACATGGTTGGTGATGTATCTAGGACTCCGAGAGTCTGGATAATTCAAGAGTTCAAAATATTGAATGTAGTATGGCTGAGGAAGATAAAATGAGGATCTCCTATATTCGAATGCTGAAAGTTCCACGACTATCATCGATCACCGAAACACCAAAATGTAGGATGTTCAATATTAAACGTTGAACATTCGATCACCGAATGGCTAAGGCCACGTGATGATATTTTGGGACTTCAGGGATTAGGAAAAATGAGTGTTCCGCATCGAACGTCGAAGCCCCTTTTTAAACATAGGATCTCGATGGAGGACATGGACCATTGATTACCTTCGTTGTTTGACGATCCGAGAATTCAAAAACACCATTGGAACCCTGAACTACATGAGTTACAAAGTGCTGAAACCTTCACTAAGTAGACTCTTAGCTCTCGGTTTTCAACTCGAGGTCATGAGGAGGATCCCGCTAGCTAGTTTAAGCATGTAAGGGGAGATGTAAACTTTGGGGAAACAGAGTAAGAGGGTTTTTCTAAGTAAGGGATTGAAAATGAACGAAGGGAAAGAAAAAAATGTATTCCCCATTCCTTTAATGGTATTTAAGGGGTTGGGCATGTTACAATAATATGTACAAGTCTACTTTCTACACTACAATTAGTGATAGTTAGTAGGTCGACTATCCCTCTACAGTTTCAGTCGACTACCATTCACCAAACCTTGAATCTCCTTTCCTTTTAAATATTACAGTTGCACAACACATCCATATGTGACATATTTTATCTCATATGGCCCTAGCCAATGCATTCTGAGCTTTTGTGGTTGCTGCAAGTACTTACTGTCATAGAGGAGAACTATATCGCCTATCTTAAATTTATTTTTCTTGATATGTCTTTCATGTCAAGCTTTGTCCTTATATTTTTTTACTTCTTGGTGGAAACTAGCTATGATCCTTTCTTCTTCTAATTCAATAAGTTGAGCCAATATTTCCTTTGTTTTGCCTCTTTCTGTCTTGCTTGTAATTGTTGCAATGGGCAGACTTGGTATCAAATACTCCAAGGGAACTACTACTTCTTGTGAATACACCAACCTAAAAGGTGTTTTCCATGTTATCTTCTTGCATGTAGTTCTATATTCCCATAACATTGTTGGTACCTTCATATCCCAATCATCCTTGTTCACATTGCAAATATTTGTTAAAGAATTCTTCAACATATTGTTAAATGCTTCCACTTTTCCATTAGCCTAAGGGTGAAATGGAGTGTTCTTATGATGATATATATAAAAACTTTCAAGCATTGCCTAGATAGTACCATTGATCAAATGAATCCCCTAATCACTCATCAGAATTCTAGGGCATCCAAACCTTGTAACTAAATACTCAAACAAAAAGTGCGCTACAATTTCTACGTTGCAATCTTTCATTGTTGTTTCTTCATCCCATATGTTTAAGTATTATATCATTGTAATAATATATCTAGCCCCTGATCTTCTTATTGGTGGATTAATTGGACCTACAAAGTCTAATTCCCACTTATCAAACACTTGCAAATTTAGTTGAGGTTTCAATGGAATCTCATCCCTCCTGGATGGCTTTCCAACTCTCTGCCAGACATCACAATTCTAATAGTAGTCCTTTGCATCCTCGTGAACTGTTGGCCACCACAATCCTACATGTAATGCCTTATACATAGTGGTTTTCCCTACATAGTTTCCTCCACGAATTCCTTCATGTGCTTCCGCTAAAGTGATCGACTTTTCATGCTCCATAACACATCTCCTTAAAATGTTGTCTACTCCCAATTTCTACAAATGACCTGCAATCAGTTGGTAGTCTACAACTCAAACTACCAAGTTCTTCTTCTCCGCAGTATTAAATTCTCTTGGGAAAATACTGTACTAAAAAACCCAATAATGTCAGCAAAATACTCATCAATGACCAATACTGAAAATAGTTGAGCATCAGGAAAGTTGTCTTCCAAACTTCTTAGTTCCTCTCCATTGGTTATCCCAGACAAATGATATGGTCCTACATTTAAACTTCTAGGATTCACCACAAATTTAAAGTCAAATTCATGAAACAATAGTATCCATATGCATATTCCTCCCCCCAACACTGGCTTATTGACTAAATATCTAAGAGAAGAATGATATGTAAACATCTTGAAATGTTGTCCTAACAAATAATGTTTGAATTTATGCAAGGCATATACCATGGCCAATCCTTCCCTTTCTGTAGTATTGTAGTTTTGTTCTCAATCTAATAACTTCCTACTTCAAAATACTATAGGGTGATCTATATCACCTTCTCCTGGTTGTGTCAATACTACCCCTATCACTATTTCATATGCATCAACATACACATGAAATTCCTTTTACCAGTCTAGAAATACTGAAATCGGAGTCGTCACCATCTTCTCCTTCAAAATATCCAAACTTTGTTGGCATTCATCATTCCATTGATATTTAATGTCTTTCTTCAATAATTTCTCCATTGGTGCAGTAATATCTGCATATCCCTTATAAACTTCATGTAATACCATGTATGACCAAGTGTACTCTTCAACCAGTGCACTGACTTAGGTGGTGGTAAGTTTACTATGAAAACAATTTTAGTAGGATCAACCAACAAACCATGTTTACACACCACATGTCCTAACAAGATTCCAAAAGGTGAGTTTAAAATGAATTTCTTAATATTCAATGAAATATGACACTGTCTACACCTGTCTAACATCAATATTAACATTTCCACATGATCCTTGAGTAAACTAAAAACTGTCCAATCATCCAAGTAGACTTCCAAAAACTTATGAATAAAGTCCTTGAAGGAAGCTACTACTACCCTTGAGAAAATTCCAGGTGCATTCTTTAACCCAAATGGCATAACTGTATATTGATATGATCCCCATTATGTTGCAAATTTAGTCTTATGTCTATCTTCTTGTGCTATCCTGATATGATGATATCCTAAAAAACCCATCTGTAAATGAATAGGCTTCTTGACCTCCTACATTCTCCAAAACTTCATATGTAAATGGGGTAGAAAAAGGATCATGCTAGCAAGCATCATTCAATTTTCTCATATCTACACAGATCCTTATTCCCCCTCGCTTCTTTTTTTGTACCACCATAGGATGGATCCATTATGATTCTTCCACAGGTTCTATGACACCAACCTCTGGCATCTTATCAATTTCTGCTTTGACCTTCTGCTTGTACACCAGATTTAACCTGTGAGGTATATGTCTTATAGGTATATCATCTGGTTTCAAATGGATATTCATCTCTCTAATTTCTCATTCTAATCCATTCATCTCTGAAAACATTGTTGGAAACAAGTCATTGTACTCGTGTAGTAACTTTGTGATTCTTTCTACTATCTAATTATCCCAATAATCTCCAGTGCTTGCAATCTTTGGGTTTTCTGTTGTTCCAATTTTTAACTTCTTGATATTCAATGGTGCAACATAATCTTTTGAATCTAGATTCAGACCTTCTACTACTCTCTCTTCTTCAACTTCTGGGATCTTGATATTATGAAAGTTTTATTCTACTAGTTCTTCTTCTTCTGCGACATGGTAACAATGTAGCTATTGTAAAACTCTCTGTTTAGTCTGATATGTTGTGAAAATTTCCACTTCATGTTCTTCAAAATTCCTATATATTACCACCTTTAGTGTTGCATCTATCTCTGGAATTTCATGCTCAAAGGAAAATGTAATCACAAAATTCTGCTATATCTCTTCCCAACTTGCAATTTCCTTGCATTGTTCTTGTTCTGTGTACTAGTTCTTTGGAATGCCTTCTAATGTGTGAATAAAATGATATGGTCATTCTTCAGGTGCTACTAATATCCATTGAATTATACATGTTTCTACATGTTCTCTCGGTTGTCCAATACCATCATACTTCTCCTCATATCTATGCTCTTGTTTTGTGCCAAGTCTGATGCACAATAATCTCTTACATTGATACCAGTTGTTGTTATTCTCTTTATGTGTACCCCACCAATGGGAAGGTGTAGCTTTCAAAGAAATATCTAATAATGGTAATCTTTGATTTTCTACTAATTCTAATTCAAACTTCATTAGAAATTATTCTAAGTCATTCAAACCATAAAAAGTAGGAGTTTCTCTTACCTCTGAACCAATCCATTTTAGCGTGTGTGTCATTCTGGCACATCTTCTGGTAGATAATTCATGTAATCATTGCTTCCAATTCTTCAGTCCTATGTCAAAGTATAAAGAACAAGAATTAATACTCCTCCAACTCAACATTCCATCTACAATTGGGTTGATGTAATCATCTTCGCGCGCAGTAGTTCTATAAAATTGATTTGTTTCTTCTGTAATAAAATTTCATGTCGTAGGTTCCACATACCTTCCTCCTTCTAAGGGTTCTAACAGTGCAACAACTTTGTATTCTCTTGATGCAAAGATCATCTTCCTTGTCTTCAGATTGATAATATTTTGGTTATCAAATACCCAATCCAACCCCAACAATTTTGGGTATGGTGAAGTGTCATCTACTATGTCAGTTACTTCAAATTCTGCCATGGTGCACACTCCATCTATATATATTGGTATACCCTTCAGTATTTCAATTGGAACCACTCTCTTCTGATTTTATAACTTCAATAAATAGGTGAGAATCCCAATGTAGGTTCTCTCATAGCTTCCCATGTCTTTTTAGGAAAAAAATTGACTTTAGACCCTAAGTCTATTATGATATCCCCCATATTGAAATCTCCATTGTTTTCATTCAACCTAAATTCCCTACTTGTTCTTCTCTTTATACGAACTTGGTTGACTCTCTTGTGTTCTAATTTCATTTCTTCTCCATCATTCAACAACTTCACACAAGACCCCAAAAATTTTCTCAGATTACTTATTGATTCTGGTGGTTTTTCTCTGTTGGTCTGATCACACAATGGAGGCATGTCATACACTGGTATATCATCTATTGTCTTTGTTCCTGAAGTCGACGCAATTTTATCCTTCAGAATCTCATGTCTAACTTCATTGAATGTCTCGTTCTCTTTGTGTGCATCAAACTTCTGTTCAAGTTCTATATTCTTCCTGACCCACTAGTACTGATCCTGATCCTTCTTTGTTGCATCTGCTACTATATTTTCTCCACCTCTAGTAACTATGTTGATATTCTTCCCATTCTCTACTATGTTTTCCACAACAATCCATTGGACGTTTTGATTTTTCTTGTTCCTTTTATCTTGTATCTTTACTAGAAGTGTTGGGCAGTCTTCTTTCTCATGGTCTGCTACGTGACAATACATACATGTTACAGGTGGTTGTGGAAAATATCTTGCATAGTGTCCCATTTTCTAACAATTGTGACAAACTACAGGTCCTCTACCTCATCCAAATCCTCTTCCTCCACGACCTCCTCCTCTGAAGCCTCCTATGTTTCCCTGATTTTCTATGCATGGGGTATTATATTGTGGCGCATGATTGTACTGCAGTTGTGCATTATTTCACTTTGGTGGTGTTGCATATTGTTGTGTGTTGTTATATTGCAGTGGTACTCCAAATTGTTGTGCGTTGTTATAATGTGGTGGTGCTACAAACTACTACGGGTTGTTATAATGTGGTTGTTGCGGAAGTTGTGTTGTTATTAATTCATCCTACACCCTATATGCATCTGATGTACTCTTCTTCATTATCTCCAATGTTCTGAAGTCATTGTCTTCATGTCCAACTAACTTGCAAAAATTACAAAAGGTAGTCTTTGGTACTATTTGATACTTCTGCATTATGGGACAGTGGTAAGGATCATGTCCATGTGTTTTACATATCTCACACCATGGTCCTCCCGAAGATAATGTATTTGGAATTCGTACTCCCAAGTATTGTGGAAAGGTTGAACACTCATTATTATGATGACCTTATGCTCTGCAAAATGTGCACTAAACATCCTCCCTCTTTTCCTTTCCCTTATTCTGATTCAACTGAAATTTTAAGTTCTTCGGGTCTTCTCTCAGCTCTTCCATAGCTAGATTTGTATGCTTATATTGATTTTCCTCTAATTGTAACATTACTTGCAAGGCCTCAGCCTGTGTTTTGAACTTGTGTTGCCTCAAAGGGTACTTCAAATGTGTCAATAAAGAGTTAACAAATAAATCTCTATGTTTCATATCAATAATAAGGTACTTCAACTTACCTTTTAGCCTCTTGAATGTTTGATCAACCTCCCAGACTGACTCACCTAGCTTCTAATTAATCTCTATCATTTCATTCATGAATTGATCCTTTGAACTTAGTTTTTAAAATTCATTGATCAATTGCTTCTTCACATCTACGATAGTTTTAGGTGCTCCCATTGGATTGTTTACTACGAGACCCATATACCAATATAGTGTGCGGTCTCTGGATGTGATTTCCAACTACACAACCTTTCTATATTCATCTTTAATCTGCTTAGTTTCCCATATCTTCTCACAAATAAAAAAATGCTTCTCTGGTTCATTCGACCCTTCTCCATGAAACTATGGTAACCAAATAGTTGGATCTACTCCTGTCATTGTGAAGTTTGTTGTACTATCGCCTCCACATGGTGTATATACTTGACTGCTACTTAATGAACTTATACTTCTACTTGAATTTCCATTGGACTCGTGTCCTACTAAAATCCTTCTACCACTAATCACATGTTGCATGAATGTTTCTTCTTATTCAATTGTCCTAGTCGCACATGGGGTTGTGGGTTCCACACTAATTCAGATATGGAATGGAGATCCTTATTCTGCGTTGGACCCCTGACCTATGGTTTTCCTCTCATATGTGGTGTGCAATATTTCCTCAATATTCCTTATCGCATAGAGATCCTCTACCTCTTACTCATCATTTTCCAAGCCCTCTCGCTCGACTATTTCCCTCTTTTTCCTATTGATGTTATATTGGTAGGGTCGTTTGCTGCGTGTCACTCCTTCTCTTTCAATTATCTCCTCATTATGTTACTCATCCATAATAATAGGGTCCATTGCTTCCTTCTTCCAACCTTTGTCTAGATCCCTCTCCATATCTCAGATCTTCCTTAGTGCTTCCCCGATCTCCCCCATGTGCACAGAGTGATTTAGTTGTATGATTCCATGGTCATCATGCCTTTATCATGCAATAATATCTTGATCGATGTGTAAAGATACCTAATGTACCTCCCTCTTGGTCCCTTCAAGAATCCCTACTCTACAACAAAGTTAGACTTCACAATATCAACTACAAATTCAGTAATAAACCCCGTAGTAACATTGTCTAACCAAAAATTCACCACTCATGTGAATTTATTATTGACCTTTTCCAACTGCGCAATGTTCTTAGTAGTCCACTCTAATGGTCTTATCTGATTATTCATATGAGTATACTTCAACCTCAATAACCACTCCTTTAATAATTCTGGAAAATAACATAAATATGCCTCATGCAAATCAATAAACAAATACCTCTGCAGACACTGGCACGATGTATACCTGGAGCTTCTATTATCTTTCTGCGTGAACTCAAGATACTTTGTCTCCAACCATATTTCAATCTCTTTCTTTGTAGGGTTCCATGGTCTAAACATCCCCTTCTACCACTACATTCTCTTCATCAAATCCCCTCCAATATGATATGTTGAGTTCCAACCGGCAACAGAACCATTTTTTGGATGTATGGGTTGACCTGGGTTCTACCTTAGTTCTCCAACAAAACCCTAGAAACCATCATCCCCCTCTGGTAAACCAAAATGAAACACTACGCATAGAGTGCACAACACAATCTCACCCAAGATTACTTATGGGTGATTGTATGAACCAAGTGTCTACAATCATGGAAGGGATAGAACTCGTGGGAATGTTAGGCATAATATTACTTCTTTTATTTCAACATTCATTCGACCATGCCATCATTCATTAGTTATACCATTCATTTAACCCTTAATATTCATTATTTAGGAAATAACATGTGTGTTGTAAATTAACCTTAACAGATTCATATCTTCATTCATTAATTCAACATAATAAGCATATAAAAGCAATAGATAAGGAAAAAACACATGAAGACACCATATTTTACCAAGGTTCAACCCCCTTGGGCTACGTCCACAAAGATATTTTGATTATTTATTATTCTTCATCAAAACTTCTTGTGTTGTGCACATTACATCATAGGTTTTAATACTGGTGAGGTTTACCAGCATCGCACCAAGCTCCACAGCTTGTGACCTGACCCTCAATTACATTCGATAAGTCTCAAAAAATGACATCATTCAATCTCTACAACTCCAACCAAAAACTAGTATTGCGACTCAAAACCCAGAATTGTTCTCAAAAGGGATTCTCAACATGCTCAAAATATATCCTCCTGTCTACCTTATACATCATATTTATACAAAAATATGGGTAAATACCCTTTACATTGACTACCAAAACCCTAATTCTAAGTGGACTCAACTTGTCCACATTCTAACTTCCTTCGCTCACTAATCCACAATTATGTCGTGTTGATTTTCCTTTATTCTCATTGCATTGCTTCCTTTGCCTTCTTGTACATTGATTTCTCCTCATTCAATGGTGTGCATTGCTTCCTTAGTCCATTCTTCCTTGTTTGTTGCACTCTTTCCTCAGAATTTTCTCCCAACATTGCTTGCTCCAACATCCTTGGACCCTCATTACTTCTGAATTCATCCTGAATATTTTTACGTCAGTGGTGATAGACTACGCGCAACTTTCGAAAGAACAATCACACAGAGGTGCACAATTTGTGCTTGTAACCACATTCTATATATGTGTTATTTGTGCACATCAATGAAGCTATCACATTAGTGACCCACATGGACCCTCTTTTCTCTTAGGCTGAGGGTGTTTTTCACCCCGACTTGCCAATAGGGGTTTAGAGTTTATTTTATTTCACTTTGTAAACTTGAAAAACCCTTCTTTGTGTCCATTCTTACATGATAAATTATATAATATAGTTTAATATGGAGGATAAAAAGAACCACAAGTTATTTTGTCTTTCCACATGGATTGATATTTAAGCATATGGACTCTTAGATAGATCTTTTCAATCACTTTACTTTTTTGGGACTAAGAGCTTTCTTGTCTACCTGAAAGTATGTTTTTCACCTCGCGCTCTCTCGAGTGATATTTTTTAATTAGAAAAGGGTTTATAATAATTCTCCATATCTCCTGCAAAACAAACATATAGAGTAAATTAAAGTGACAATTAAGCACCCCAAGTGTGAAAATGTTTCCTTTAATTTTTTCCAAAGTTTGTTAAAATTCAAACAAGTAACTCGATGAGGCCAAAGCACTTATGCACCTCATAGTTCATTTATTGAAAATATAAACACTAGGGAGCTAAATATTTGAAAGGACTTCAATTGTCCACATAATTTTAAAACTTAGGAAATTTTTATTTTGCAAAGAACATTTAGGAAGTTAAGGATTAGAAAGGACCACAAATTGTCCACATATTTTACTATCTAAGACTAGTTTTCCAATTACACAAGGATTGAAAAACAACATTTAGTGGTTAATTAAATGAAGAGTAAGAGATCCCATTGTTGGGTTTTTATATTCTTTGCAGTGAAAGTGTAGTTGAGGTGGATCGACTAGCAGAGAAATTTGAAGGTCGAATTGTTCGACCGAGTAAATTCAAAGTCAAGATGATTGACAGAAATTCGAAGAGGCTGACCAACAATATGTCGACAAGTGGTCGTGTGGAAACGCCTAAAGACCGAATGGAGGTCTACTGGTAAACCGACTTGGTAGTCGACTGTAACATAATCTCAAGATTCGTGATATTTGTTGCCAATGATCTACATGGATACGTAACCTCTTTTGGGTGCATTTATTTAGGATTTTTCCTATTGTAAATTCTATAAATAAGATGTGTTGTAATGCTATAAAATATAATCTTTAGATAAATCATTTTAGAGGTTGTTGGCCATGTAGATGTACTCTGAATTGGCTACAAGGTTGTTCTTGTTTAAATAAAGAAGGTGCGATGTCGATTGTGTCTTAGGTGTATACCAAGGTTAGGAATGTAACCTTTTATTCTAAATGAATAAGTCAAAAATAGAGAAAGACGTTAAAGTAATTATGGTTTTCCCGTTTGAGTTTCCAAGGTAAAATCTATGTGTACTAAATGTTTGTTTTTTCATTTCTTTTATAGCCTAAATATTTATTCCTCTCTTATGCTAAGTTTAGCACGGAAGTGTTTAATTTCCTAACATGTGGTATCAGAGCTTGGTTTATCAACCTTGGATATGAACTGAACCCTAGGTTTAGTAAGATTCATAAGTCAGAGACCTTTAAAGTTGTGCTCAAATAATGGCGAGTAGCTAGAGAAGAGAGATCAAAAAATTCAATGGCCAGAATTTTGAACTTTGGAAGCTTAAAATTGAAGATCTCCTTGTAGATCGAGAACAATGGGAAGTTGTATGTCCAGGTACCATTACAGTAGGTATTCCAATGGAATAATTAGAGAAATTGTGGGACAAGTTGTCTTAGGTGAATATTATCCAAGAAATTGTGGGACAAGTTGTGATGCTTGTACTAGTCGAAATTCATGGTAAATAAATTGTTCCTTAGAAATAAAATATATATTCTAAGGATGAGTGAGGAAATTTCGGTGACTACGCATCTAAATGTGTTTAATACCATAATAAGCCAGTTATCTTCTGTGGATATTAAAATCATTGAGGCAGAGAAATGTATTATCCTATTATGTTTTTTGTCAGACTCTTGGGATAGATTAGTCATGGATATAGGGAGTAATTAAAGAACATTAGTGCTAGAAGATGTGGTTGCATCTCTACTGTCAAAAGAAATGAGAAGGAATAACATGGAAGGATCAGCCAAAGATGCATTAGTGGTGAGAGGTATACCAGTTGACATAGATAAAGGAAAATTCTCCAGTAGAAATTCTAAGTCAAATGGTAGATCCAAATCCCTTCTTCACTCGAAAAGAAGATGATGGAATTGCGATAAAGATGGGCATTACAAAAGGGACTGCAAGTTGAAGGAAATGGAAGTCGGTATAGGATCCAATGAGAAGTAGTCGACTAAGAGAAAGATGACTCCAGATAAGAGAGGTGATGTGTACTTGGCATCAAACAATACATAGTCATATCAAGATGCTTAGTTGATCGACTTGGGAGCATCCTATCATATGACACCATAGAGAGAATGGGTCTACGAATATGAACGATATGAAGAAGAATATGTGTTCTTGGAGGATGACTTGACAACCAAAATTGTCAGACGAGGAAGAGTCTGACTAATACTGTAGGATGGGAGGAGTATAACCCTTCCACGTGTGCTACATATTCTGTGTTTGGAAAGAAACCTAATATTTGTCAGAAATTTGAGTGATGCATGGGTGCACACTCTATTTCAAAACGATATGTGAAATATGTTTAGAGGTGTGATGGCCTTAATGAAGGAGTTCAGATTGGAACCCTATATAAGTTATTAGGGAATGTCAACTCAATTGGATGCAACAACATCATTTTTCCTGAAGTTGACTCGACTTTGACTCGAATCAACTCAACTCGGGCTAAGTCGATTCAACCTGACTCAACAAGTCTTTGTAAAATTGACCCAACCATTCTATGTCATGAGAGGATGGGACACATTGGAGAAAATGCTCTTCGATCTATGCATAACAAAGGTATGGTTGAAGATTTTCCTGAATGTAATTTAGAATTCAAATTTTGTGAACATTGTATATATGGAAAACAAATTCGGGTGAGGTTCCCATATGGAGTGACAAGGACAAAGGGGATTCTAGAGTTGGTTCATAATGATGTGTTTGGCTCAGTTTCAGTTCCTTCACTTGGTTTATCCCTGTATTATGTCTCCTTCGTAGATAATTTTTCCAGGAAGACGTGGATATGTTTCTTGAGGAAGAAATCAAAGGTTTTCGAGAAATTCAAAGAGTTTAAGTCTCTTGTAGAAAACCAGACATAAAATAAAATTAAGGTTATGATAACAGAAAAATATGGTGAATTATGTGGAAAGGAATTTCATCTGTTCTGCAAGAAGTGTGGCATAGCATGCCAAAATACCACACTACATACCCCACAAAAAATGAAGTTGTCTATAGAATGAACATGATGTTGATGGACAATTCAAGGAGCATGCTCAATGGTGTTGGGTGCACACAAGAATTATGAGAAGAGGTAGTCGACACTGAAAAATATTTGGTAAATATGTCTCCTTCATCAGTGCTAGTTCACATGACTCCACATGAGGTATGCTCTGGTAAGAAGCCTTCAGTTTCACATCTCAAAGTATTTGGTTGTGATGCATTTGTGCATGTTCCCAAGGAAAAGAGGAGCAAGTTGGACAAGAAGGCAGTCAAGTGTATTCTCATTGGATACAAAGAAGGAATGAAAGGATATAATATTTGTGATCTTGCATCAAGAAAAACAATGTATAGTCGATATGTGGTCTTCAGAGAAGTCGGAAGGAAGTCTGAGTTTGAAGTGATGGTTCAAATAAAGAATGATACGAAGAAGGTGTGGTTTGAACTGTGGAATGAGGAAGATGATTCATATGATTCATGCGATTCAAATGAAGAGGTGGAACAATTGACCTCGATTGTAAGGAGGTCATAATAAGTAAGAAAACCATTCAAAAGGTATATTCCACCTGACCTCCATTCTGCATTTGTGTTAACTGCCACTAATGAAGAGCCCAAACTATCAGGTAGGAAATCGACTTGGTAGAGGGTAAACTCTGAAAGGACACCATGGTCAAAGAGATGGAATCCTTGCATAAGAATGAGACATGTGATGTAGTTGAACTAGGTGGAATAAATCTTGTTGGTAGCAAGTGGGTATTCATGAAGAAGATAATGGCCTCAGGTCAAGTCAAGAAATTCAAAGCTCGAATGGTATCAAAAGGATATTCCCAAGTCGAAGGAGTCGAATTTGGTGATTTTTTTCCCCTGTTGCAAAATTAACTTCTAATAGAGTAGTAATGTCTCTGGATACAACATTTGATCTGGAAATAGAATAGATGGATGTGAAGACAACATTCTTACATGGGGACCTAGAAGAAAAAATCTACATGAAACATCCTAAGGGATTTGTACTAAGGGGAAATAAATATTTGGTGTGCAAGTTGAAAAGGTCTCTTTACGGTCTAAAGAAATCACCAAGGATGTGGTACCAAAGTTAGACACATACATCCCTAGTTTGGGATTTGTGAGAATCAAAGTTGATCGCTGCATATATTCCAAAGAAGAAGGTGGGAGTTTCATATATGAAGCATTGTATGTTGATGACATGTTGTTGATTGGAAACAACATGAAGGAAATAAAGGAGGTGGAGAAGTAACTATCCTCCAAGTTCAACATGAAGGATCTTGGTGCAACGAACTTCATTCTAGGAATGGAGATCAAGAGAGATTGAGAAACTAGAAAGCTCTGGTTGAACCAGAAGAAGTATATTGAAATATTTTTGAAACATTTCAACATGATGGATTGAAAACTTGCGAATGTGCCAATTATTGTGGGAGAAAGGCTAATTGTTGAACAGTGTCCAAAGGCATGGGAAGAAATAGAGGATATGGCACGTATTTCCAATTCAAGTGTTGTTGGTAGTCTAATGTATGTGATGGTATGTACTCAACCAGATATTTCCCATGAAATGGGAGTGTTGGGAAGATACATATTGACACCTGGAAAGAATCAATGGAAAATTGTCAAGAGAGTATTCAGGTATTTTTGTGGCACAAAATATTATGCTATATGTTATCAAGGAAAACATGGAGGTGGAAGTGAATTAAATGTACATGGCTTTGTTGACGTCGACTAATATGGAGATATGGATAGACAAAGGTCGACCCGTGGATATGTGTTCAATATGTTTGGTGGATAAATTAGTTGGATGAGTAAGAGACAGTCCATTGTAGCCTTGTCAACAACAGAAGTTGAATACGCGACATTCAGTCATGGAAACAAAGACGCAGTATGGTTGCAAAGGTTGTGTTCAAGAATCGGGTTTGAGTAGAGAGATATAAAGATAAGTTGTGATAGTCAAAATGTAATATTTTAGGCAAAGAACCCATCTTATCATTCCAATACTAATCATATTGATGTATAATACCATTTCATTGGAGACATGGTCAAAAGAAAGAAGGTGTTGTTGGAGAAAGTAGATACATTGGAAAACATAACAGACTCTTTGATCATGTCTGTGAGTGTTTTAAAGTTCTCTTGGTGTAGAGAGGTAATGGACACTGCTTCCCTGGATCTGTGAATGAAATTTTTGGAATCTCCTAGTTTTAGAAAAGAAGACAATAAGTGGGATAATGTTGGGTTGTTATGTGCTTTGCAGTCAAATTCTAGTCGAGGTGGATCGACTGAAAGAGAAATTCTAAGATCAAAGTGTTCGACAGCGTAAATTCGACGTCGAGATGCTCAAAAGAAATTCAAAGAGGTTGACCAACAAGAGGCTGACAGGCAGTCATGTGGCAACCAAATGAAGAATGAATGGAGGTCGACTGGTAGTCGACTGGTAAACTTACTTGGTAGTCGACTTTAACAGAATCCAAAGATTAGAGGGATTTGTAGCCAATGATCTGCATGGATATGTAACCACTTTTGGGCACCTTTCTTTATGGTTTTCCCTATTGTAAATCCTATAAATAAGGCGTGTTGTAATGTTGCAAAAATATCATCTTTAGATAAATTGTTTTAGAGGTTGTTGGTCATGTAGATGTATGTCAAATTGGATACATGATTTTTCTTGTGTAAAGCAAGAACATATGATGTTGATTGTGTCTTAGGAAATATTAGGCATGTAACATTTTATTCTGAATGAATAACACAACAAGAGAGAAACATGCTTAAGTAATGTTGGTTTTCCCGTTTTGGTTTCCAAGGTAAAATCTATGTGTACTGAATGTTTTCGTTGTCATTTCTTTTATAGCCTAAATCTTTCTTCCTCTCTTCTGCTAGGTATAGCATGTAAGTGTTTAATTTCCTAATGCCCATGACATCCACATGTTGAAAATCCAATCATAACCATATTTTTTGCACACTTCCACCCTTGCACACAATCACATTCACACACATTAAGGCATGTATGGCTCGCTTTTGTCAAATTATTCTCTCCTCCTTGCACCCAAAAATGATCTAGGACGATCAGAAAGACTTAAATATTCTCAAAGATCCTTAAAACAAACCCATAAGAAACAATATCGGTCCATGACCACAATCCCCCAAACAATTTAAAACACAACTCTAAGAACTCACTAAAATCCTCCTCAAGAGGTCACAAAACAAATTTTAGTTTAAGTTAGGGTTCCCGGGGTAGGTATCCAAAAATCTTCTTGTTATCACTTTTCATCAGAAAATTAGTAGGTGATTATTTAGGGAAGTTAAAATACTTCCAATCAAGTTTTCCTACACCATAAGTCAGGGAGATATTCATGAAGGGGTAAAACTTAGGTTCAATTGTTCCATACGAGCCTTCTTCAACCACCCATATCTTGTGAGGTATCCCAACCTGTGACTTCCATTTGAGGTTAAGAGTCTCTTGCTGCACTTGAAGAAGGTCAACCACTGGCCAAAAACTAGATCTTTCTACAAGGGTGGCATTTATGGGTTGCAACTGTTCCTAGGTCATATTTTGAAAGACTATTGGGAAATATCACCAACTATTTCGGGATATGCTACCCCTCATTATAAACAATATTTCATACCTTCATTAGCCTCTCTTCTAGTAGGTCTAGGCTCCATTTTCGAAAACTATTGGAAGGCCTAGTGACATTGCGAGGAAGTATGTTAGGTATTTAGGACACATGTTTTTTATTTTTTGTTCTCCCACTTGGAAAATATCCCACCCTACCCCAATTTTTTTTTTTTTATAGTTGATTAATGTTTTTTGTATCAATTTACCACTGACCAATGCAATTTTTTGTTGTTTGTTAAAATTAGGCCATATTTAGTTTTTTGAAAATCGCTTGTTAGTTATCCTTTCACTTCACAAAATGACACAATTTTTTTTCTTGTCCATAACCATTAGGGCCCGCTAACTCCACAACATTCGAGATGCTTTCTTGGCCTCTGACTAGTGTTGCGAGGTATTGCTAGTTTTAATTCCTCGTTAGTTCAACATCCCCACTCACCTCTAAGTTAAGTGGTGCTCAGTTTAGCCTTGCTTGGTTCCACCTTGCCTAGAACAACTACCACCAACAACCCGTCCAGTGTCCCTTCCTCCTCGGGAACCAACTCTTGACCATAAAAAAAAATGGAAGGAAAACAAAAACTACCATATTTGGCCTCATTAAAGCTTCCAAAATTGATGAAACTCACCAATGACCCAATTTTACATTATCCTTCTTGGCCAAACATTCCCAACAAAGTCCCATTTGACATTCCTAAGTTTGATGGGAAACCAAGCATAGACCCAGTTAACCTTTTCATTAAGTTTCACTTATGATGCTCATACAAGAACATCATTGATGATTCCATCTACCTATGTCTATTTCAAAGTGTAGGATTAAATGATACTCCAATATCTAATTGTGAGTATGAAATACTACACTAGTTAACTGCAAAAGAAGGAGAGGATAGAGAAAAATAGAATCAATATTCACACATAAGAGGCTAAGAACCCAACTCGAATCACATTGTATTAATATTTGATCATGAGTACAATATATAGAATTATCCACAAGAGGATTAATGCACACTAGCTTGAGATTCTAGTGCATGCACATGTAATAACAAAAATAAACTCCCTCTTAGTATCAGTTAACTAGCCATAAATGGAGTCAACTAGTCATAAATGGAGTTAGCCATGCACAAGTGAGAAATCGTGAATGTATAACTGAACTCCATGACTAATATTAGAACTAAATACTTAAGGAGAAGTGTGCACTTATATATGAGAATAATATTCTCACTCAAGTGCGATATCTAGCCATGAAATATGAATTATCTCCTAAAATTAAGGAATGAAGTGCTCTTCCTCCTAGAAAATAGGAATTTACCTAATGGTGGTTTATGAACCCATGGTATTACATATATACAACCACCAGCTAAAAGTAGACATGTTATAAATAAAAATCCTCCTAAATAGTAGGAAAATGTGCATGTACTCCAACACCCCCCCTGAAGCACAACTGGGGTGTGAAAAATGAATGTGTCCCGACAATTTGAAGCCATGTTAGGTACTCATGTACAAGTATATATGCATAAAAAATGAAGAAATGTGAGGTAAAGAGAGAAAAAAAAATTGGAAGAACCCCCCCCACCCCCCCTCAAAACATGTTGCTAACAAGAAAAAGGAATGCTAACATGTTCAGTTTCTATGTTGATGTATCCCTCACCCTCACTCCTAGAATGTTCCTCAGTGAGACAACCTTATGTTCAGTGAAAGACTTGGTGAATATGTCTGCCACCTTCTCTGAAAATGGACATAACTACATATCAAAGTCTCTGTGTTGAATCTATCCTCGAATAAAGTGCATATGAACCTTGATGTGCTTGTTTTGCTGCCTCTGAAATGAGTCTGTACATAGCTTGAGAGTACTCTCATTATCACACCATATAACTATTGGATGATGAAAATGAACTCCCAACTCTATAATAAATTTCTACAACCAAATAACATGAGTAGTAACATTCATTGCACCCCTGTATTCTGACTCTACTAATGACAAATAAATTGTTGATTGCTTCCTACTTGACCAACAAATAGGTATTGATACAAGGTAGAGGAATTATCTTGAATTGGACTTGTGATCAGTGCTATCTCCTTCCCAATCTGAGTCTGTGTAACCAACAAGATGTAAGGAATATTCTATTGTATATTGTATACCAAATCCAGTAGTCCTCTTGACATATATGAGAATCCTTTTTTCTTCCTTCCAATGAAGCTCATGTGGCTCAGGCATGTACCTAGAAATTGATCCAACTGCATAACATATGTATGTTCAATATTGTGTAAGGTAGAGAAGATTCCCCACCAACTGTCAATATCTAGTACAATCAACCAATGGTGATGCATTGACATCCTCTAGACTAACCCCTGACTGAAAGAGTGTTGGATTTGGCTTGCAATATGTCATCTGAAACCTGTCAAGTAGATATATAACATACTTGGACTGAGACATATTTATTCTTGAATCATTATGGCTGATTTCAAGACCGATAAAGTAATGCAATAGTCCCATATCTGTCATAGAAAACATGTCATGCAAAGCGGTCTTCATTGCAGCAATGGAGGAGGATGAGCTCCATGTGATGAGTAAATCATATACATCTATAACTATCAGTAGAAGGGAATATATTTTCCTCATCATATAAACATTAGTATCTGATATACATCTAATAAAACCTCTAGAGAGAAGATATCAGTCCATTTTAGCATACCATGC
>ML798141.1:197137-218891 GCA_009831015.1 Picea engelmannii
TATTATCTTTCTGCGTGAACTCAAGATACTTTGTCTCCAACCATATTTCAATCTCTTTCTTTGTAGGGTTCCATGGTCTAAACATCCCCTTCTACCACTACATTCTCTTCATCAAATCCCCTCCAATATGATATGTTGAGTTCCAACCGGCAACAGAACCATTTTTTGGATGTATGGGTTGACCTGGGTTCTACCTTAGTTCTCCAACAAAACCCTAGAAACCATCATCCCCCTCTGGTAAACCAAAATGAAACACTACGCATAGAGTGCACAACACAATCTCACCCAAGATTACTTATGGGTGATTGTATGAACCAAGTGTCTACAATCATGGAAGGGATAGAACTCGTGGGAATGTTAGGCATAATATTACTTCTTTTATTTCAACATTCATTCGACCATGCCATCATTCATTAGTTATACCATTCATTTAACCCTTAATATTCATTATTTAGGAAATAACATGTGTGTTGTAAATTAACCTTAACAGATTCATATCTTCATTCATTAATTCAACATAATAAGCATATAAAAGCAATAGATAAGGAAAAAACACATGAAGACACCATATTTTACCAAGGTTCAACCCCCTTGGGCTACGTCCACAAAGATATTTTGATTATTTATTATTCTTCATCAAAACTTCTTGTGTTGTGCACATTACATCATAGGTTTTAATACTGGTGAGGTTTACCAGCATCGCACCAAGCTCCACAGCTTGTGACCTGACCCTCAATTACATTCGATAAGTCTCAAAAAATGACATCATTCAATCTCTACAACTCCAACCAAAAACTAGTATTGCGACTCAAAACCCAGAATTGTTCTCAAAAGGGATTCTCAACATGCTCAAAATATATCCTCCTGTCTACCTTATACATCATATTTATACAAAAATATGGGTAAATACCCTTTACATTGACTACCAAAACCCTAATTCTAAGTGGACTCAACTTGTCCACATTCTAACTTCCTTCGCTCACTAATCCACAATTATGTCGTGTTGATTTTCCTTTATTCTCATTGCATTGCTTCCTTTGCCTTCTTGTACATTGATTTCTCCTCATTCAATGGTGTGCATTGCTTCCTTAGTCCATTCTTCCTTGTTTGTTGCACTCTTTCCTCAGAATTTTCTCCCAACATTGCTTGCTCCAACATCCTTGGACCCTCATTACTTCTGAATTCATCCTGAATATTTTTACGTCAGTGGTGATAGACTACGCGCAACTTTCGAAAGAACAATCACACAGAGGTGCACAATTTGTGCTTGTAACCACATTCTATATATGTGTTATTTGTGCACATCAATGAAGCTATCACATTAGTGACCCACATGGACCCTCTTTTCTCTTAGGCTGAGGGTGTTTTTCACCCCGACTTGCCAATAGGGGTTTAGAGTTTATTTTATTTCACTTTGTAAACTTGAAAAACCCTTCTTTGTGTCCATTCTTACATGATAAATTATATAATATAGTTTAATATGGAGGATAAAAAGAACCACAAGTTATTTTGTCTTTCCACATGGATTGATATTTAAGCATATGGACTCTTAGATAGATCTTTTCAATCACTTTACTTTTTTGGGACTAAGAGCTTTCTTGTCTACCTGAAAGTATGTTTTTCACCTCGCGCTCTCTCGAGTGATATTTTTTAATTAGAAAAGGGTTTATAATAATTCTCCATATCTCCTGCAAAACAAACATATAGAGTAAATTAAAGTGACAATTAAGCACCCCAAGTGTGAAAATGTTTCCTTTAATTTTTTCCAAAGTTTGTTAAAATTCAAACAAGTAACTCGATGAGGCCAAAGCACTTATGCACCTCATAGTTCATTTATTGAAAATATAAACACTAGGGAGCTAAATATTTGAAAGGACTTCAATTGTCCACATAATTTTAAAACTTAGGAAATTTTTATTTTGCAAAGAACATTTAGGAAGTTAAGGATTAGAAAGGACCACAAATTGTCCACATATTTTACTATCTAAGACTAGTTTTCCAATTACACAAGGATTGAAAAACAACATTTAGTGGTTAATTAAATGAAGAGTAAGAGATCCCATTGTTGGGTTTTTATATTCTTTGCAGTGAAAGTGTAGTTGAGGTGGATCGACTAGCAGAGAAATTTGAAGGTCGAATTGTTCGACCGAGTAAATTCAAAGTCAAGATGATTGACAGAAATTCGAAGAGGCTGACCAACAATATGTCGACAAGTGGTCGTGTGGAAACGCCTAAAGACCGAATGGAGGTCTACTGGTAAACCGACTTGGTAGTCGACTGTAACATAATCTCAAGATTCGTGATATTTGTTGCCAATGATCTACATGGATACGTAACCTCTTTTGGGTGCATTTATTTAGGATTTTTCCTATTGTAAATTCTATAAATAAGATGTGTTGTAATGCTATAAAATATAATCTTTAGATAAATCATTTTAGAGGTTGTTGGCCATGTAGATGTACTCTGAATTGGCTACAAGGTTGTTCTTGTTTAAATAAAGAAGGTGCGATGTCGATTGTGTCTTAGGTGTATACCAAGGTTAGGAATGTAACCTTTTATTCTAAATGAATAAGTCAAAAATAGAGAAAGACGTTAAAGTAATTATGGTTTTCCCGTTTGAGTTTCCAAGGTAAAATCTATGTGTACTAAATGTTTGTTTTTTCATTTCTTTTATAGCCTAAATATTTATTCCTCTCTTATGCTAAGTTTAGCACGGAAGTGTTTAATTTCCTAACATGTGGTATCAGAGCTTGGTTTATCAACCTTGGATATGAACTGAACCCTAGGTTTAGTAAGATTCATAAGTCAGAGACCTTTAAAGTTGTGCTCAAATAATGGCGAGTAGCTAGAGAAGAGAGATCAAAAAATTCAATGGCCAGAATTTTGAACTTTGGAAGCTTAAAATTGAAGATCTCCTTGTAGATCGAGAACAATGGGAAGTTGTATGTCCAGGTACCATTACAGTAGGTATTCCAATGGAATAATTAGAGAAATTGTGGGACAAGTTGTCTTAGGTGAATATTATCCAAGAAATTGTGGGACAAGTTGTGATGCTTGTACTAGTCGAAATTCATGGTAAATAAATTGTTCCTTAGAAATAAAATATATATTCTAAGGATGAGTGAGGAAATTTCGGTGACTACGCATCTAAATGTGTTTAATACCATAATAAGCCAGTTATCTTCTGTGGATATTAAAATCATTGAGGCAGAGAAATGTATTATCCTATTATGTTTTTTGTCAGACTCTTGGGATAGATTAGTCATGGATATAGGGAGTAATTAAAGAACATTAGTGCTAGAAGATGTGGTTGCATCTCTACTGTCAAAAGAAATGAGAAGGAATAACATGGAAGGATCAGCCAAAGATGCATTAGTGGTGAGAGGTATACCAGTTGACATAGATAAAGGAAAATTCTCCAGTAGAAATTCTAAGTCAAATGGTAGATCCAAATCCCTTCTTCACTCGAAAAGAAGATGATGGAATTGCGATAAAGATGGGCATTACAAAAGGGACTGCAAGTTGAAGGAAATGGAAGTCGGTATAGGATCCAATGAGAAGTAGTCGACTAAGAGAAAGATGACTCCAGATAAGAGAGGTGATGTGTACTTGGCATCAAACAATACATAGTCATATCAAGATGCTTAGTTGATCGACTTGGGAGCATCCTATCATATGACACCATAGAGAGAATGGGTCTACGAATATGAACGATATGAAGAAGAATATGTGTTCTTGGAGGATGACTTGACAACCAAAATTGTCAGACGAGGAAGAGTCTGACTAATACTGTAGGATGGGAGGAGTATAACCCTTCCACGTGTGCTACATATTCTGTGTTTGGAAAGAAACCTAATATTTGTCAGAAATTTGAGTGATGCATGGGTGCACACTCTATTTCAAAACGATATGTGAAATATGTTTAGAGGTGTGATGGCCTTAATGAAGGAGTTCAGATTGGAACCCTATATAAGTTATTAGGGAATGTCAACTCAATTGGATGCAACAACATCATTTTTCCTGAAGTTGACTCGACTTTGACTCGAATCAACTCAACTCGGGCTAAGTCGATTCAACCTGACTCAACAAGTCTTTGTAAAATTGACCCAACCATTCTATGTCATGAGAGGATGGGACACATTGGAGAAAATGCTCTTCGATCTATGCATAACAAAGGTATGGTTGAAGATTTTCCTGAATGTAATTTAGAATTCAAATTTTGTGAACATTGTATATATGGAAAACAAATTCGGGTGAGGTTCCCATATGGAGTGACAAGGACAAAGGGGATTCTAGAGTTGGTTCATAATGATGTGTTTGGCTCAGTTTCAGTTCCTTCACTTGGTTTATCCCTGTATTATGTCTCCTTCGTAGATAATTTTTCCAGGAAGACGTGGATATGTTTCTTGAGGAAGAAATCAAAGGTTTTCGAGAAATTCAAAGAGTTTAAGTCTCTTGTAGAAAACCAGACATAAAATAAAATTAAGGTTATGATAACAGAAAAATATGGTGAATTATGTGGAAAGGAATTTCATCTGTTCTGCAAGAAGTGTGGCATAGCATGCCAAAATACCACACTACATACCCCACAAAAAATGAAGTTGTCTATAGAATGAACATGATGTTGATGGACAATTCAAGGAGCATGCTCAATGGTGTTGGGTGCACACAAGAATTATGAGAAGAGGTAGTCGACACTGAAAAATATTTGGTAAATATGTCTCCTTCATCAGTGCTAGTTCACATGACTCCACATGAGGTATGCTCTGGTAAGAAGCCTTCAGTTTCACATCTCAAAGTATTTGGTTGTGATGCATTTGTGCATGTTCCCAAGGAAAAGAGGAGCAAGTTGGACAAGAAGGCAGTCAAGTGTATTCTCATTGGATACAAAGAAGGAATGAAAGGATATAATATTTGTGATCTTGCATCAAGAAAAACAATGTATAGTCGATATGTGGTCTTCAGAGAAGTCGGAAGGAAGTCTGAGTTTGAAGTGATGGTTCAAATAAAGAATGATACGAAGAAGGTGTGGTTTGAACTGTGGAATGAGGAAGATGATTCATATGATTCATGCGATTCAAATGAAGAGGTGGAACAATTGACCTCGATTGTAAGGAGGTCATAATAAGTAAGAAAACCATTCAAAAGGTATATTCCACCTGACCTCCATTCTGCATTTGTGTTAACTGCCACTAATGAAGAGCCCAAACTATCAGGTAGGAAATCGACTTGGTAGAGGGTAAACTCTGAAAGGACACCATGGTCAAAGAGATGGAATCCTTGCATAAGAATGAGACATGTGATGTAGTTGAACTAGGTGGAATAAATCTTGTTGGTAGCAAGTGGGTATTCATGAAGAAGATAATGGCCTCAGGTCAAGTCAAGAAATTCAAAGCTCGAATGGTATCAAAAGGATATTCCCAAGTCGAAGGAGTCGAATTTGGTGATTTTTTTCCCCTGTTGCAAAATTAACTTCTAATAGAGTAGTAATGTCTCTGGATACAACATTTGATCTGGAAATAGAATAGATGGATGTGAAGACAACATTCTTACATGGGGACCTAGAAGAAAAAATCTACATGAAACATCCTAAGGGATTTGTACTAAGGGGAAATAAATATTTGGTGTGCAAGTTGAAAAGGTCTCTTTACGGTCTAAAGAAATCACCAAGGATGTGGTACCAAAGTTAGACACATACATCCCTAGTTTGGGATTTGTGAGAATCAAAGTTGATCGCTGCATATATTCCAAAGAAGAAGGTGGGAGTTTCATATATGAAGCATTGTATGTTGATGACATGTTGTTGATTGGAAACAACATGAAGGAAATAAAGGAGGTGGAGAAGTAACTATCCTCCAAGTTCAACATGAAGGATCTTGGTGCAACGAACTTCATTCTAGGAATGGAGATCAAGAGAGATTGAGAAACTAGAAAGCTCTGGTTGAACCAGAAGAAGTATATTGAAATATTTTTGAAACATTTCAACATGATGGATTGAAAACTTGCGAATGTGCCAATTATTGTGGGAGAAAGGCTAATTGTTGAACAGTGTCCAAAGGCATGGGAAGAAATAGAGGATATGGCACGTATTTCCAATTCAAGTGTTGTTGGTAGTCTAATGTATGTGATGGTATGTACTCAACCAGATATTTCCCATGAAATGGGAGTGTTGGGAAGATACATATTGACACCTGGAAAGAATCAATGGAAAATTGTCAAGAGAGTATTCAGGTATTTTTGTGGCACAAAATATTATGCTATATGTTATCAAGGAAAACATGGAGGTGGAAGTGAATTAAATGTACATGGCTTTGTTGACGTCGACTAATATGGAGATATGGATAGACAAAGGTCGACCCGTGGATATGTGTTCAATATGTTTGGTGGATAAATTAGTTGGATGAGTAAGAGACAGTCCATTGTAGCCTTGTCAACAACAGAAGTTGAATACGCGACATTCAGTCATGGAAACAAAGACGCAGTATGGTTGCAAAGGTTGTGTTCAAGAATCGGGTTTGAGTAGAGAGATATAAAGATAAGTTGTGATAGTCAAAATGTAATATTTTAGGCAAAGAACCCATCTTATCATTCCAATACTAATCATATTGATGTATAATACCATTTCATTGGAGACATGGTCAAAAGAAAGAAGGTGTTGTTGGAGAAAGTAGATACATTGGAAAACATAACAGACTCTTTGATCATGTCTGTGAGTGTTTTAAAGTTCTCTTGGTGTAGAGAGGTAATGGACACTGCTTCCCTGGATCTGTGAATGAAATTTTTGGAATCTCCTAGTTTTAGAAAAGAAGACAATAAGTGGGATAATGTTGGGTTGTTATGTGCTTTGCAGTCAAATTCTAGTCGAGGTGGATCGACTGAAAGAGAAATTCTAAGATCAAAGTGTTCGACAGCGTAAATTCGACGTCGAGATGCTCAAAAGAAATTCAAAGAGGTTGACCAACAAGAGGCTGACAGGCAGTCATGTGGCAACCAAATGAAGAATGAATGGAGGTCGACTGGTAGTCGACTGGTAAACTTACTTGGTAGTCGACTTTAACAGAATCCAAAGATTAGAGGGATTTGTAGCCAATGATCTGCATGGATATGTAACCACTTTTGGGCACCTTTCTTTATGGTTTTCCCTATTGTAAATCCTATAAATAAGGCGTGTTGTAATGTTGCAAAAATATCATCTTTAGATAAATTGTTTTAGAGGTTGTTGGTCATGTAGATGTATGTCAAATTGGATACATGATTTTTCTTGTGTAAAGCAAGAACATATGATGTTGATTGTGTCTTAGGAAATATTAGGCATGTAACATTTTATTCTGAATGAATAACACAACAAGAGAGAAACATGCTTAAGTAATGTTGGTTTTCCCGTTTTGGTTTCCAAGGTAAAATCTATGTGTACTGAATGTTTTCGTTGTCATTTCTTTTATAGCCTAAATCTTTCTTCCTCTCTTCTGCTAGGTATAGCATGTAAGTGTTTAATTTCCTAATGCCCATGACATCCACATGTTGAAAATCCAATCATAACCATATTTTTTGCACACTTCCACCCTTGCACACAATCACATTCACACACATTAAGGCATGTATGGCTCGCTTTTGTCAAATTATTCTCTCCTCCTTGCACCCAAAAATGATCTAGGACGATCAGAAAGACTTAAATATTCTCAAAGATCCTTAAAACAAACCCATAAGAAACAATATCGGTCCATGACCACAATCCCCCAAACAATTTAAAACACAACTCTAAGAACTCACTAAAATCCTCCTCAAGAGGTCACAAAACAAATTTTAGTTTAAGTTAGGGTTCCCGGGGTAGGTATCCAAAAATCTTCTTGTTATCACTTTTCATCAGAAAATTAGTAGGTGATTATTTAGGGAAGTTAAAATACTTCCAATCAAGTTTTCCTACACCATAAGTCAGGGAGATATTCATGAAGGGGTAAAACTTAGGTTCAATTGTTCCATACGAGCCTTCTTCAACCACCCATATCTTGTGAGGTATCCCAACCTGTGACTTCCATTTGAGGTTAAGAGTCTCTTGCTGCACTTGAAGAAGGTCAACCACTGGCCAAAAACTAGATCTTTCTACAAGGGTGGCATTTATGGGTTGCAACTGTTCCTAGGTCATATTTTGAAAGACTATTGGGAAATATCACCAACTATTTCGGGATATGCTACCCCTCATTATAAACAATATTTCATACCTTCATTAGCCTCTCTTCTAGTAGGTCTAGGCTCCATTTTCGAAAACTATTGGAAGGCCTAGTGACATTGCGAGGAAGTATGTTAGGTATTTAGGACACATGTTTTTTATTTTTTGTTCTCCCACTTGGAAAATATCCCACCCTACCCCAATTTTTTTTTTTTTATAGTTGATTAATGTTTTTTGTATCAATTTACCACTGACCAATGCAATTTTTTGTTGTTTGTTAAAATTAGGCCATATTTAGTTTTTTGAAAATCGCTTGTTAGTTATCCTTTCACTTCACAAAATGACACAATTTTTTTTCTTGTCCATAACCATTAGGGCCCGCTAACTCCACAACATTCGAGATGCTTTCTTGGCCTCTGACTAGTGTTGCGAGGTATTGCTAGTTTTAATTCCTCGTTAGTTCAACATCCCCACTCACCTCTAAGTTAAGTGGTGCTCAGTTTAGCCTTGCTTGGTTCCACCTTGCCTAGAACAACTACCACCAACAACCCGTCCAGTGTCCCTTCCTCCTCGGGAACCAACTCTTGACCATAAAAAAAAATGGAAGGAAAACAAAAACTACCATATTTGGCCTCATTAAAGCTTCCAAAATTGATGAAACTCACCAATGACCCAATTTTACATTATCCTTCTTGGCCAAACATTCCCAACAAAGTCCCATTTGACATTCCTAAGTTTGATGGGAAACCAAGCATAGACCCAGTTAACCTTTTCATTAAGTTTCACTTATGATGCTCATACAAGAACATCATTGATGATTCCATCTACCTATGTCTATTTCAAAGTGTAGGATTAAATGATACTCCAATATCTAATTGTGAGTATGAAATACTACACTAGTTAACTGCAAAAGAAGGAGAGGATAGAGAAAAATAGAATCAATATTCACACATAAGAGGCTAAGAACCCAACTCGAATCACATTGTATTAATATTTGATCATGAGTACAATATATAGAATTATCCACAAGAGGATTAATGCACACTAGCTTGAGATTCTAGTGCATGCACATGTAATAACAAAAATAAACTCCCTCTTAGTATCAGTTAACTAGCCATAAATGGAGTCAACTAGTCATAAATGGAGTTAGCCATGCACAAGTGAGAAATCGTGAATGTATAACTGAACTCCATGACTAATATTAGAACTAAATACTTAAGGAGAAGTGTGCACTTATATATGAGAATAATATTCTCACTCAAGTGCGATATCTAGCCATGAAATATGAATTATCTCCTAAAATTAAGGAATGAAGTGCTCTTCCTCCTAGAAAATAGGAATTTACCTAATGGTGGTTTATGAACCCATGGTATTACATATATACAACCACCAGCTAAAAGTAGACATGTTATAAATAAAAATCCTCCTAAATAGTAGGAAAATGTGCATGTACTCCAACACCCCCCCTGAAGCACAACTGGGGTGTGAAAAATGAATGTGTCCCGACAATTTGAAGCCATGTTAGGTACTCATGTACAAGTATATATGCATAAAAAATGAAGAAATGTGAGGTAAAGAGAGAAAAAAAAATTGGAAGAACCCCCCCCACCCCCCCTCAAAACATGTTGCTAACAAGAAAAAGGAATGCTAACATGTTCAGTTTCTATGTTGATGTATCCCTCACCCTCACTCCTAGAATGTTCCTCAGTGAGACAACCTTATGTTCAGTGAAAGACTTGGTGAATATGTCTGCCACCTTCTCTGAAAATGGACATAACTACATATCAAAGTCTCTGTGTTGAATCTATCCTCGAATAAAGTGCATATGAACCTTGATGTGCTTGTTTTGCTGCCTCTGAAATGAGTCTGTACATAGCTTGAGAGTACTCTCATTATCACACCATATAACTATTGGATGATGAAAATGAACTCCCAACTCTATAATAAATTTCTACAACCAAATAACATGAGTAGTAACATTCATTGCACCCCTGTATTCTGACTCTACTAATGACAAATAAATTGTTGATTGCTTCCTACTTGACCAACAAATAGGTATTGATACAAGGTAGAGGAATTATCTTGAATTGGACTTGTGATCAGTGCTATCTCCTTCCCAATCTGAGTCTGTGTAACCAACAAGATGTAAGGAATATTCTATTGTATATTGTATACCAAATCCAGTAGTCCTCTTGACATATATGAGAATCCTTTTTTCTTCCTTCCAATGAAGCTCATGTGGCTCAGGCATGTACCTAGAAATTGATCCAACTGCATAACATATGTATGTTCAATATTGTGTAAGGTAGAGAAGATTCCCCACCAACTGTCAATATCTAGTACAATCAACCAATGGTGATGCATTGACATCCTCTAGACTAACCCCTGACTGAAAGAGTGTTGGATTTGGCTTGCAATATGTCATCTGAAACCTGTCAAGTAGATATATAACATACTTGGACTGAGACATATTTATTCTTGAATCATTATGGCTGATTTCAAGACCGATAAAGTAATGCAATAGTCCCATATCTGTCATAGAAAACATGTCATGCAAAGCGGTCTTCATTGCAGCAATGGAGGAGGATGAGCTCCATGTGATGAGTAAATCATATACATCTATAACTATCAGTAGAAGGGAATATATTTTCCTCATCATATAAACATTAGTATCTGATATACATCTAATAAAACCTCTAGAGAGAAGATATCAGTCCATTTTAGCATACCATGCCTGAGGTTCTTTCTTGAGTCTGTACAATGACTTCCTCAACATGCAAACTAATGATGGATTCTGAACATATCCCTATGGATAATCCATATATATCTCCTCATTAATATATCCGTGTAAGAATGAATTCTTAACATCCATATGGTGCACCTCCCACTTTCTAGTTGTTGCAATAGTTAGAGCTAACCAAATGGAATCGATATTGACAATTAGTGCAAAAGTCTCCTTGTTGGTTATTACTTTCCTTTACCGTCTGAGTTATTGACCTAGGGTTCATGTCTTTCGGGTTTCCAAAAAATCCTCTAAAACTATCGGCCCTCCTGGTAAACCAGAAGGCAACACAGTACACAGAGTGCACTGTGCAGTCTCACCCGAGATAGATTTAATGGGTGTTTGTAAGACTCAGGTGTTTACAGCCTAGGATTGAGTATGATATAGGGGTTTATTATTCAGAGCCATATACTACAAATTTTAATTGTGATCTACTATTACTCACGGGTGCGCATTTATCTTTCACAGTTTATTTCCCAAATAGCACAATCGTATTTCATAACAATGTATTAACTCAGTCATTAAGCATAACAATTAACTACTAAAAGAAAGAAAATATATACATGCATTCATCATATTACGCAGATATTACCGTGGTTCACCCCCTCCTGGGCTACCTCCACAAAGATTTGGCTTTAGGATCTTTTATTATGGTAGTTCTGCATTTCCAGCTCCGCGCGCTTACAATTCTCCTCATATGGGTAAGATCTGTATGAGGCGAACTAGATCGCACCTGGCTCCCCAACCTGTGATCTAATCCTCAGATATTCCTCCTCTCCTCTGTTCTTATCTCAATAGCTTACAAAAATGGTTCGTAACAGTATTACATAACACATCAACTCGTACATAACTATGATGGAATACTAAAAAAGATGAACTAACACAAAAGAGAACCAACCTTTATATGATACCTGTGTATCTATATTTATATATATCGGGCTCTTCAGCCATTTACAATGTATTACCAAAACCCTAACCCTACTAACGTTAGGTCTTCCTCCCATGCACGCGTGTTGTTCTTCCTCCAGCTATCTCTTTCCTTATGCATGCTTTCTTGCATGCACGCGTGTTGTTCTTCCTCCAGCTATTACTTTAGTTTTTGAACGCTTTCTTTCCCACGATCATCCTTCTTTCCACTTCATCTTGGTGCCAACAGGCCCCCAACATTGACATGTGACTCGTCCCAAGTCACCCCTCGATCTCCTTGGTGATCGTCTGGAACTTTTCCTTGAGCTCTATTGCTTTTATCAGTGTCTACAGAGTCTTTTCCTTGATGGTGTCCACTACCTAACTTGCCACTTTGTCGCTCAACAATCCTGCACATTCTTCATGGGTCTGTGCTATCTGTGTTTTATATCCTTTTTTCTGTGTGAGTACTTCTGCTACTCGTTCCTGTAATGGTTCTATTTGAGCCTGACGTTCATGTTTCTGCGTTTGTGCAGTGATAAGTTATGCCTGCATCTTCTTCATCTCTTGTGTCCCTTTGACTCGTTCTAGGATTGGTATGGTATTATGCCTCTGTTTGAGCTCTTGGATCACTACATTGATCCTTTCCTCTTCCTTGTCCCAATGTTGGACCTGTGGATCCTCCTCCAACCTTCTCCAAAGTTGCATTTCTTTATCGAACAATTCAGCTGTTGTACTAACCTGTTGTTCTAACTCCTGCAGCTGCGTTGTTGCTTTCTGCTTCCTTTGATGCTTCACTTCTAGTGGAGTGGTTGGTGTGAGTTGTTCTCGAAGATTCTTGTTCTCCTTCTGATATTTCTTGATAGCCTGCTCAATCTGCTCGATCTTTTCTGCTATTGGGAGTTCATTTCCTTGCGCGGTGCTTGGGATTTTCTCAAAAATTCCTCCCACTCTTCATTCTAGTTCATTCCTGCATTCTTTTTCCTCCTGAGTTTCAAACTTGGCCTACTCACAAAAAAATTTCAATGCCTCTCGCTTCTTTATTGTGTGTTGTAGCTTGATTAAGTTTTTATGTGCATGAGACTGTACCTCGTGGTTGACGCTAACCTGCAATTTGTGTAGTTCCCTTGATGGCATCTGCGTCAAGACCAATTAGATGTGGTCTAAATCCTTCAAGGGTGTTTGCTCCACGATTTCATCCATGCGCAGCATGCTAGGTTTGATGTAGACTGTTGCGTTTGTGTGTGGCATTGAGTGGAATGGGTCTCGTTCTTCTACCTCCACTCTTTCTTTGGTTTGTATTGTCGATGGCTCTATGCCTTTGTTGTTGCTTGTTGTTTGTGCTTCCCCAAATTTCTTGAGGAATTGTCCCATTTCTGCCAGCTCTTTTTCCAGTTTATCCATGTGATGTGTTGCATGATCATCGAAATCTTCTGCTAGGAAATCCTGGACCATTATGGCGATCATTTCCCCATCATCCTTCGTGATCGTATAGTTTGGAGATGCTCATTATGCCTTTGATTTCTTGTGCACGCCTCTTGCCTGCGCAGATGGTATCTTATTTCCCCTTGGTTCCTATGTGATGGGATTTGGGGTGGCCTCCTACGCTCCCTCATCCTATTTCTAATGTCTGTTGGTCAGTTGTGTAGTCTCATTCTTCCCCTTCTAGGTCCTTGTTCACTTTGACCCTTCGTCTGCCTGAGTCGGCTTGCTTTGGCCCGTACTTGGTTTATTGGGCATTGGGATTTCTGAAGGATGTGTTTTCGCTTGCACTAACTCTCCTTCTGTTGTTCTTTTTGGTACTTCCCGGGTAATGGCTGGGATCCTCCATTCATCCAGTACTTCCCTTTTGAATTTTTTTTTTTTTTTTTTTTACTGCGTGGTGGGTGGTCGACTATCCTTATACAACTTCAGTTGGCTCCCATTGATCATTCCTCTGAGGTCTGCACCTTCTAAATATCGCAACTGTACATATCATTCGTATGTGACAAATTTTACCTCATATGGTCCTAACCAATGCATTCTAAGCTTCCCTGGGTGCTGAAATGATTTGTTGTTGTACAACAATACTAGATATCCTTCCTTGAACGTTTTCTTCTTGATGTGTCGATCGTTCCAAGCTTTGTCTCTTGATTTCTGCACTTGTTGATGGAATCCTGCCAAGATTCGGTCTTCCTTCATTGAAAATAACGGATTCAATCTCTCCTATACTGTGCCTCATTTTGTCATTTGTCTGATAGCTGCTACGCGTAAGCTGGGTACTAAAAATTCTAATGGCACTACTGCTTCTTGGCCATAGACTAGTTTGAATGGTGTGTGCCTTGCCAAAATTTTTCATGTGGTCCGATATAGGGCACACAATCATCTCAATCATCTCTGTTGACGTTATAGATCTTTTTCAGTGTGTTCTCCAAAATTTTGTTGAAGGCATATATTGTGCCATTTGCCTGTGGATGATACGGTGTGTTCTTCTGGTGATGAACTTCAAACTCTTCAGTCATCGTGTGGATGGTGTTGTTTATGAAGTGTGTGCCTTAGTTGCTCATCAAAACTCTTCGGCACCCAAATCTAGTGATTACTTGTTCAAACAAGAATTGTGCAGTTGTCTCTGCGTTGCAATATTTTACTGGTACGGCTTCTACCCATCTTGTTAGGTATTTCATTGTAGTGATAATGCATCCAGAAAGTTGTCTTCTAAATTCATAGGTTCTTCTCCATTTGTGACCCTGGACAGGTGGTCAGGTCCTGTATTAGTTTTCCTGGTTTAACTATTATTCAAAATCAAATTCTTGAAATAGCAGTAACCATCGACAGATCATCCCCCCCAACACTTTCTTGTTGACTAGGTATTTCAGGGATGAGTGATCTGTAAACATCTTAAAGTGTTTTCCCAATAGGTAATGTCTGAACTTTTGCAGTGCATAGACCATGGCTAGGCCTTCTCTTTATGTCGTGTTATAATTATGTTCTAAGTCTGATAACTTTCTTCTTGCGAACGTTATCGGGTTATCCAAGTCTCCTTCTCCTGGTTGCGCTAAGATATCTCCCAGTGCTATCATTGATGCATTTACATGCACATGGAATGTCTTTCCCCAGTCCGAAAATACTAATATCGGGGTAGTAACCATCTTTTCCTTCAGGGTATCCAGATCGTGTTGACACTCATCATTCCATTGATACTTTTTATCCTTCCTTAACAATTTTTCCATTGGTGTTGTGATCTGTGCATACCCTTTGATGGATTTCCTATAGTATCATGTATGTTCTAACGTTGCTCTTAGCTGGCGGACTGTTTTTGGTGTTGCAAGTTAACAATGACTGCGATCTTGGACGGATCCACTAACAAGCCTTGTTTGCATACTAGTATCCCAAACGGTGTTCCAAATATGAATTTCTTGATGTTCATTGATATCTGACATTGTCTACATCTCTCTAACATCATTCGTAAAACTTCCACGTGGCTTTTCAACAAACTATAAATTGTCTAGTCATCTAGGTATACTTCGAGAAACTGATGGATGAATTCCTTAAATGTTGTGATGACCACTCTGGAGAATATTGCGGGTGCATTCTTCAGTCCAAACGACATGATTGTGTACTGATAAGATCCTAATTCTGTGGTAAACGTGGTCTTGTGTATGTCCTCTTATTCTATCTTAATCCGATGGTAGCCTGGGAATCCATCAGTGAATGAGTAAGATTCATGTCCCCCCGCATTCTCTAACACTTCAGTGTTGGCAAATGTTTAAACAGGTAGTGCATGCTTTTCATTGATGGCAAGTACAGCAATGAAGATGGCATGAGTACAGGAAGAATGTAATAGATGGGCTACATAAGTATTTTAGGAAGACGTTGCAGAGCAAGCCCGATAAGTTCAAAAGAGATAGTGCAGAGGATTGTTGGCAGGTTATTATCAGGCAAAGTAAGCTTTTCATTGATGTCAAGATCAGAGTATGCAGCGAAGGCAAAACAAGGACAAAGTATGCTACGGAGGAGAAGCGCCAGTGATCGTTGGATCTCATCCTGAATTCCCGATGGTCGTCAGATCTGAATGAAGACAAAAGGAGCGCGCATATATGGAGCATAGATCTCAGGCGTTAGATCTGAGTGCAGGGTTCGACCACCGTTGGATCGAGGAAAACCTGCACGATATTTAAAAGTGCAAGGAGTAGAGGGCTCACAAATCCCGGAAGCAGGAGGAGTGTCCATCTTAGGGGGTTATGTGGACCGTTGATCCGACTCCCTGTCGGATTTTCGGGGATCGAGAGTTGGAGATGTCAAAGAATATTGACATCAAGAATCCCGAAATCGCGATGTGTGAAATCCCGACTGAATCTGAACCGTCAGATCAAGATGTGATCTATACCGTTGACCCGACTCCCTGTCGGGGTTTCGAGGTTCGAGTGTTGGAGATGTCAAAGAATATTGACATCAAGAATCCTGAAATCACGATGTGTGAAATACCGACTGAATCTGAACCATCAGATCAAGATGTGATCTAGACCGTCGACCCGACTCACGTCAGCAGACCACGTCAACTAGGAATACGTGGCACAACCAGGTAATGACAAGTGTCAGACTGATTCAACATTTCAGGCACATGTAAGTCATGAATCAGAGTGACACGTGGCAGTATTCAACATGTTTCAATCCACGTGTGACGTCAGCAGATGGACACCACTTCAGAGTTTTGAGGATCGCGTGTTGGAAATGTCAAAGAAACAATGCTACAGGAATCCCGATTTCGCGATATGCAAAATCGTGACTTAAATCGCAGCCATTGAATCAAGATCAAATCTGGACCGTTGATTCCAGTCCATGTCAGAGTTTCGAGGATCGAGTGTTGAAGTTGTCAAAGAACATTCACCACAGGAATCCCGATTTTGTGATATGCGAAATCATGATGTAATCTGAGCCATCAGATCAAGATTTTATCTAGACCATTGATTCTAGTCAATGGAGAGGCATCGGGGATCGAGAGTTGGACATGTCAAAGATTATTGACATCAGGAATCCTGATATCGCGATATGCGAAATCGCGATTTAATCACAGCCGTTGAATAGAGATCAGATCTGGATCGTTGATCAAACTCCATATCCAAGTTTCGTGAATCGCGACATAGAGAGGCAAAGAACTCAATGCATCAAGAATGCCGAAATCGCAAAATTGTGATTCAATCATAGTCGTTGAATCAAGTTTAGATCTGGACCATGGAATCATAGGACATGTGGCAAGTGATCAAAATTTCGTTGACTTGGGGTCAACAGAGCATAGTGTCGAAAATCGCGAAAGCACCTTATGCATAAGGCTGTGGTCACCGCCCTTGGACACATTAGCGAGAGATGGAGGAAAGAGATAGAGAAACCAAGCTCGTTTTCGGGGATCACGACTTGGAGAGGCAAGAACACAAACCAATATGAATGCTGAAATGTTGAAACCCGATTTAAAGGCAAGATTAATAAAGCTCATCCAATGATGTAGATTAACCTGAAGGAGATTTGAGGGCTACTATTGCACGACACAGTGAAACTGCTAGAAACCATTGATGGTTTCTACCAGAGGATGCGAAGACACTTCGGGATGACCGACAGAGGAGGTGAATAGTCACTGAGAGGAATGAATATTTTCATGGAGGCCATTGACAGCTGATGAGCATTGAGGCCTGTAACTGAAACAAAGAAGGTGAGTTCGACTGTCACAAAGAAGACGAAGAGTCTCAAACTGCCAGAGAGGCCGAGGAATCTCAGTATAACATACAATGATGTTGGACACGCAGGGTGAACCACTAGAGAAGCTGAAGAGTCACGATGTTGATCAGACATAGCACTCGAGAGGTGGAGGATAACGGTGCAGAGTCAGCATGCAGAGGCATTGCAGACATTGCATGCATAAGGTGCACAGAAGCTATAAATACACGGTACAGAGAAGAGATGGGGCTGTGGTTGCTATTGGAGTTTGTTGCGGTTGTTGTTGGTGAAGGTGATTCATGTGTGAAGAAGGAGGAGAGTGCATGTGATGTCCCTTCCCCAAGATTAGGCCAGCAGGGAGTGACTTAGTAGTCTATAGGTTCCCGTAGACTATAGTCAGGCACAAACAGGAAACCAGATGGAGAAATAATGAGGAATTAAGGCTAAATGATAAATTAAGCCAAAATACTTAGGAAAAGTCACTTAAGCCTAAGTCAACGGAGAATTAGAATGAAAAGGTGATAAGGGGGTGACTTAATTGACAAATAAATCACTTAGGAGGAAAGGCGCCTAGGTTAAGTGATGTCAACAAAGAATTAGGTCGGGAAGGATATAAAGAGAGGAATTTGACCTAATTCCTCATTATGCATTGTTATGATTTGATGTTGAGACTTCCAAGAGAAGGAGGAGAGCCGACCTTACTGTTTTGTGGATTTCTAGAGGAAACCACCACCATTGATCAGTTTCGGTGTTGAGAGACACACCCTAGCCCATCGAAGATACCATCCAGGTATTTCATCGTTCATTTTAGGAGAGTTTATTGTGGAGGGCGCAGCTCAGCCAAGGAGGGCGCAAGTCATTTTGAGGGTTTAGAGATCTGCAGTAGACCGTTGTCCTGATTGCAGATTCATTCCGACCTAGTAGAGATCTAGCTAGGGTGCTTCCATTGAGCCATTAATCATCAGATTCCGATGGTGGAATATTGCATATCGATCCATCCATCCATCTTGGGCGCAGTCATTCCGGACAGACATTTGGCATTGCATGCAGGTGTTCCCTATCAGATCTGGCCAAACCCTTCCGACCCATTTCATCATTGGATGAGACGATCGTTTTGAGATATATAGCAGCCGATTTCGACAGTGGAATCCTTTGGGGCGCATCCAGTGCCCAAGGAGGGGCGCAAACCCCCCAGGGGTCCAGATCCAGTGCCGTAGAGGTCCGATTCAAGTTTCGACAGACAGTTATTCCAGTGTAGAGGCCAAGGCGCATTGATTGGAGCAGTTTCGAGCCCATTCTGACGGTGGATTCGTTAGATCGAGTTTTCCAGCTGGTAGTGGTTACCGTGTTTCTCCGGGATCGCTCAGTTTTGCCTATCTGTCTGTGCATGCAGCAGATCTGTTGTCTTCTTACGGTCAAGGGTATTTATTTTTTTATTTGATTGTATTCCAGTACAGATCCAGGAGATCTGACTGACGTCTAGACTCTATATTTTCAGTAGGCTATTTGTATTTCCATGCATGAACGATTATTATTCATGATATTGAGCAGTTGACATTTTATACTCTTACATGCGTCTTTATATGATTGTTAAACCTTCATTATGCAACATGCACATGTAATAACCGACATGCAACCATAATAACCAACATGCAAACACAATAACCGAAGAACATCTCAATCACACTGCTAAAACGCATCCAGAAACCGCCATTGTATCAGATCTGCACGCCAGAGTAGTAGAACAGTAGAAAATATCTTGATCAACCGGATCAGGGATATTTCAGTGGTATCAGAGCTTTAGTCCTGCCATCCTATGACTAAAGACCATGAATGCAGCAGAAGAACTAGACGGTCGTGAGCATGAAGGTGATGAATATGTCACGTACAATCGGTGCAAGGGAAGAAGGGACAGACCTAACTTTCCTCCCTTCCCTCCTAGTTCAGAGGAAGAGGAAGAGGCACTTAGAGAAGCAGAGTGACGAGAAGAGCGTGAAGCAGAGAAGAGGCTAGGTAATAGGTATGAGCGACCAGAGGGTAGTGGTAAGACCCCAGTGGATCCAGACGTAGCATTCATGCAGATGATCAGTGACATGCTAGCTAGCCAGCGGACCATGTCTCAGTCTTTGGCCCAGGTAGCAGATAGACTGACTATGATAGATATTCCAGGCACTCAAGGCCCACATGCAACGCATGGGAACTCAGGGGTAGGCAGTAGACCCCAGTTACCCACTCGCACATATACCTCTGCGAGTAGGATTCCACGTCCATTGTTTCCCAGTTTCCAGAGGGAAACTCCGGTAGCAGCATAGATACCGATAGCACAGAGACCGACCACACATGCAAAGGACATTGCAGAGTATCAGAGAGAGTATGCGGCCTTGGGCCGTGACTTTCAGCAGGACATGACCCTATTCGAGTATTGTGGACTCAGACTCAGGAACCATCTTAGAGAGCCCCAGAGGGGAGGGTAGCAGCAGCAGTAGCAGGGGCATAACATTGACTTCATACGAAAAGTTGGTAAACTCACCATACCTTATTTTGAAGGATCATCCAGATGCACTGCCAGAGCTTGGGTACAGAAACTAGATACCTACTACAAGATGAATCAGATGACAGAGGCAGAGGCCATCAGTTTCGCCACCCTACACTTGGAGGGTGAGGCACACGAGTGGTGGTATCATGGATTGGTGACATTGGGTCACGATCACATCACCTCCTACAGAGAGTTCACAAAGAGACTCATGGATAGATTTGATAGGAGGGATCCTGAGATCCACTTCAGATATTTAGCCCAGTTGAGGCAAACGGCCACAACAAAGGCATTCATTTCAGAGTTTCAGAGAGTAGCAGTGGCAGTGACAGACATATCTAAGCTGCGATTGGTCATGCTATTCACTAAAGGGCTCACAGAACCCTTGAGAGGTTGGGTGAAGGCATACCAGCCTCATTCCTTGCAGGATGTTTTCCGACGCACTAGAGATTTGGCGAATTCGGTGCCAAAAACTAAACCTTTCACTAAACCCTTTGTACCACAGAGAGACAAGGATCAAAAGAATTCCCCAAGGGAGTGGAAGGGAAAGCCCAATTTAGATGATGTTACACAACGGGAGTTGATGAGGAAGAATCTTTGCTTCTCCTGCAGAGATCCTTGGGTCCCCGGGCATAGATGCATGGGGAAGGGACAGATCCACTATATTGAGGTGGAATCAGGCAGTGAGGAGGAGGAGGAGGATATTCAGGCACCTACAGACAGTGATTCAGAGACTGAGACCACCCATGAGCCAGAGCAGCAGTCGAAGAAACCTCAGATACCGGCCAGGGACAAGCCCCAGGAGGAGGCCAAACCTCGTAGAGAGGTGAAAGGGGGAACCATAGCCACCCTTTCAGGAGTACCCAGGTACAACACCCTCAGGCTTAAGGTCCTTGTACAAGGGCAATGCATGACAGCTTTAGTTGATGGTGGGGCCACCCACAACTTCATAGATGCATCCTTGGTAGCCAAGAGAGGGTTACACACATAGGAGTTTGAGGGATTCCATGTGGCAGTGGCGGATGGATACACGATGTCATGCTTAGACATGATCCCTGATCTAGAGGTCAAACTTGGCAACTACACCCTGACTGACACATTTTATGTAGTTGACCTATCAGATACGGATGTCGTATTGGGGGTACAGTGGTTATATTCATTGGGGGAGATTGGGTTCAACTACCAGACGTTGACCATGAGTTTCAGAGATTCCAGTGGATCGAGAGTTGTGCTGAGAGGTATGTCTACAGGGGCGCCTCAGGCAGTATCGGCAAAGAGGATGGAGCAGATTTTTCGTCATGGTGATGTGGCTTACGCAGCAGAGTGTTGGATCACCACGCAAAAAGACTCAGAGGGTAGGGAGCAGTACCATCCACAGATCAGAGAGCTTCTAGGACGATATGAGCCAGTATTTGGGCCGATACCACCAGGGAGACCGCCAGACAGGGGTTTTGAGCACATGATTGAGTTAGAGGCAGGGGCTACACCGCTGATTACAACACCTTATAGACACCCCAAGAAATTTAAGGATGAAATTTAGAAAGCGATCAAAGAATTGCTCGCTATGGGGCATATCAGGCCCAACAGGAGTCCTTTTGCATCTTCAGTAGTACTGGTACTGAAGAAGATGTCACATTATGGATGTGCATTGATTATAGAGTGCTCAACAAGAAAACAA
>ML798141.1:229617-240026 GCA_009831015.1 Picea engelmannii
ATATCTAATGCCTCCTAAAATTACTGCAATAGCTCAGGGGGAGAATGTCTCTTCTTTGACATTGATGTCAAAGGGGGAGAAAAGAATTTGGGTGCCTTAGTTGCCATCAATGCCAAAGGGGGAGATTGTTGGCAAATGTTTAAACAGGCAGCGCATGCTTGTCATTGATGGAAGGTACAACAATGAAAATGGCATGAGTACAGGAAGAATGTAACAGACGGGCACCAGAAGTATTTAAGGAAGACGTTGCAGAGCAAGCCCGATAAGTTCAGAAGAGATAGTGTAGAGGATTGTTGGCAGGTTATTATCGGGAAAAGTAAGCTTGTCATTGATGGCAAGATCAGAGTATCCAGCGAAGGCAAAATAAGGACAAAGTACGCTCCGGAGGAGAAGCGCCAGTGATTGCTGGATCTCATCCTGAATTCCCGATGGTCGTCAAATCTAAATGAAGACAAAAGGAGCGCGCAGATATGGAGGATAGATCTCAGGCATTAGATCTGAGCGTAGGGTCCAACCACCGTTGGATCGAGGAAAACCTACACGATATTTAAAAGTGAAAGGAGTAGAGGGCTCACAAATCCCGGAAGCAGGAGGACCGTCCATCTCAGGGGGCTATGTGGACCGTTGATCCGACTCCCTGTCGGATTTTCGGGGATCGAGAGTTGGAGATGTCAAATAATATTGACATCAAGAATCCCGAAATCACGATGTGTGAAATCCCGACTGAATCTGAACCGTCAGATCAAGATGTGATGTAGACCGTTGACCCGACTCCCTGTCGGGGTTTTGAGTATCGAGTGTTGGAGATGTCAAAGAATATTGACATCAAGAATCCCGAAATCGCGATGTGTGAAATCCCAACTGAATCTGAATCGTCAGATCAAGATGTGATCTAGACCATTGACCCGACTCACATCAGCAGATCACGTCAGCTAGGAACACGTGGCACAACCAGGTAATGACAAGTTTCAGACTGATTCAATATTTCAGGCACATGTAAGTCACGAATCAGAGTGACACGTGGCAGTATTCAACACGTGTCAATCGACGTGTGACGTTAGCAGATGGACACCACTTTGGAGTTTCAAGGATCGCATGTTGGAAATGTCAAAGAAACAATGCTATAAGAATCCCGATTTCACGATATGCAAAATCGCGACTTAAATCGCAGCCGTTGAATCAAGATCAAATCTGGACCGTTGATTCCAGTCCATGTCAGATTTTCGAGGATCGAGTGTTGAAGTTGTCAAAGAACATTCACCACAGGAATCCCGATTTCGCGATATGTGAAATCACGATGTAATCTGAGCCGTCAGATCAAGATTTGATCTAGACCGTTGATTCTAGTCAATGGAGAGGCATCGGGGATCGAGAGTTGGACATGTCAAAGATTATTGACATCGGGAATCCCGATATCGCGATATGAGAAACCGTGATTTAATCACAGCCGTTGAATAGAGATCAGATCTGGATCGTTGATCAAACTCCATATCGAAGTTTTGCGAATCACGACATAGAGAGGCAAAGAACTCAATGCATCAAGAATGCCGAAATCGAAAAATCATGATTCAATCGTAGCCGTTGAATCAAGTTTAGATATGGACCATGGAATCACGGGACATGTGGCAAGTGATCAAAATTTCGTTGACTTGGGGTCAACGGAGCATAGTGTCGAAAATCGTGAAATGCGAAATCGCGAAAGCACCTTATGCATAAGGCTGTGGTCACAGCCCTTGGACACATCAGCGAGAGATGGAGGAAAGAAATAGAGTAACCAAGCTCATTTTCGGGGATCGCGACTTGGAGAGGCAAGAACACAATGCAACAGGAATGTCGAAATGCTAAAACTCGATTTAAAGGCAAGATTAATAAAGCTCATCCAATGGCGTAGATCAACCTGAAGGAGATCTGAGGGATACTGTTGCACGACACAGTGAAACTGCTAGAAACCATTGATGGTTTCTACCAGAGGATGCGAAGACACTTCAGGATTACTGACAGAGGAGGTGAAGAGTCACTGAGAGGAATGAAGATGTTCGTGGAGGCGATTGACAGCTGATGAGCATTGAGGTCTGTAACTGAAACATAGAAGGTGAGTTCGACTGTCACAGAGAAGACGGAGAGTCTCAAACTGCCAGAGAGGCTGAGGAATCTCAGTATAACATACAGTGATGCTGGACACGCGGGGCGAACCACCAGAGAAGTTGAAGAGTCATGATGTTGATCAGACAGAGCACTCGAGAGGTGGAGGATAACGACGTGGAGTCAGCATGCAGAGGCATTGCGAACATTGCATGCACAAGGTGCACAGAAGCTATAAATACACGGTACAGAGAAGAGATGGGGTTGTGGTCGCTATTGGAGTTTGTTGTGGTTGTTGTTGGTGAAGGTGATTCATGTGTGAAGAAGGAGGAGAGTGCAATAGCTGAATAGAATAGAAGAGGAACTGTGCAGTGAGTGGACATGGTGCACAGAGCATAAAAAGCGGAAGAGTAGATAGTGCAAGTGATGTGTGCAGAAAGGAAATGAGGCAGACAGAGCAACGAAATGCAGCAGAACGGTGATGAGTCTGGTAAGCCATTGTTGAACATCATATCACTGTAATAAGTTTCAGTAGCAAATATTTATATTTTAGGGTGGTTGGGAGGAGCTAGGGAGGACTGGTGTCTTCAAAGGTTCAAGTGGGTGCTTGAACACAGGGATTTGGTGCTTCCTTCTAGTTGGTGCTAGAGAAACCAGGTAGTTGGTGCTTCCTTCTAGTGGGTGCTAGAGAAAACAGAGAGTTGGTGCTCTCAGCAAGTTGCATCTTGCAAAACTGAGGTTGTAGCCTCATTATGAGTTGGTGCTCATATGTATGATACTGTAAAGAATGTAACTATTACTTATCATATAAAGAAAAAGAGGTTTTTACCCTGCATGGGTTTCCTCAGGAAATATCTATCTCTGTGTTTCTCATATATGTGAATGATGTTGAAAGTGCCATTGTTTATTTCCCTGCATTATTGTGATCATCATTCAGTGTCTCTACAAAGAGTTTAAAAGAACCATGATTGTTTAAGCATGGTAACAACTGATTCACCCCCCCTCTCAGATGTCCAACATTCATCTGTGAACAGTGTAGGGAATGGGTCATGTAGGCATGTATCGTTCAACTTCCTCATGTTGACGCATATCCTGATCCCTCTGCCTTGTTTCTTGTCATGTACTACCATTGGGCTTATACATTCTGACTCCTCAACTGGTTCTATGATGTTGGCTTCGAGCATCCTATCAATATCCTCTTTAACTTTTTGTTTATATATGGGGTTCAGTCTATAGGGTCGCTATCTAATAGGTATTGCTTCAGTTTTGAGTGGTATCTTCATCTCTCCCAGTTCTCTGGCTATACCCTTCATCTCTGTAAATGTTGTGGGAAAAAGGTTGTTATATTCGCACAACAATTTTGTGATGCTTTCTACTGTTTTCTCATCCCAGTAATCTCAAATGTTGGCTATTTTGGGCTGCTCAGTTGTCCCAATGTTGACTTTCTTTACCTTGATTGGCACGGAAATGACTTCTGATTCTATGGGTGGTCCCTCCACATATCTTTCACCTTCTGCTTCTTCGATCTGAATATCGCGTGGATCATCTTCATCTGGTGCTTCCTCCTGTACATGGTAACATGACAATAGTTCCTTGACTATCTGTTTATTTCGTTGTTGTCCTTCTGTGATAAATTCTATTTCTCGTTCTTTGATGAATATTACTCCTCTGATTCATTTGAGGGTTGCGTCTATGTTGGGGTTCTCATGCTCAAATGAGAAAGTAATGGTGAATTTCTATTGCAATGTCCTCCATGTTGTAGTTCCTTTATGCAATTCTTGGTATGTATACTAGTTTTCTAGTATGCCCTCTAAAGTATGTATGAAGTGATGAGGCCATTCCTCCGGTGGTGTCATTTTCCACAATGTTTTGCACTTCGCCAAGTGTTTCATTGGTGCCTATTGTCCTTTATGTTTCTATTGTTTGTTGTATTCCTATTATGTGCCAAAACTTATGCGCAGTAGTCACTTACATTGATACCAGTCTGTGATGGTCTCTTTATGTGCACCCCACCATCTTGCGGGTGTGGCCTTGAGTGCTAATTCAAGTGCTAAAAGCCATTGGTTTTCTAATACTTCATCTTGATATTGTGTCAAGAATGTTTCCAAATCATTTAGTCATGGAAATTGGGTGGTTCTCTAATTTATATGCCTACCCATCTTACTTCACGGTCTATTCTTGCACATCTTCGTGTGGATACTTCGTGTAGTCTCTACTGCCAGTTTTCTAACTCGTTGTCTGAGTTTGTTGCGCATCAATTAATTATCCTCCAAATGAGTACCCCGTCTGCAGTTGGATTTACGTAATCCTCATCGCACCTAGTTGTTCTGTACAACTGGTTGATCTCCTCTAAGTCCAGGCAAGTGGGTTCTATGAACCTCTCCCCTTCTGATGGGTCTAGTGGTGCTATGACCCTGTATTCTCTAGACTCAAATGTCATTTTCCTGGTTTTCAAATTGATTATGGCTTGGTTGTCAAATTCCCAATCTAGACCAAGCCATATCGGGTAAGGTGTGGTGTCATCTACTATTTCAATGACTTCAAAATCTGCTTTAGTGCACACTCCATCCAGATCTACTATCACTCCTTTCAGTCTACCTATTGGTAGGACTCTATGATGATTTTCTAGTTTTAATTGAACGGTTGAGTATCCCAATGTTGGTTCTCCCATGCATTTCCATGTCGTCTTTGGTAGCACATTCACTTCAAATCCTAGGTCTAGTCTAATGTCTCCCATATTGAAATCCCAAATGTTAGCATTTAGTCTAAATTCCCTACTTGTTCTTCTTCTTGTTTGTAGGTGATTAACAATTTTTGGTTCTAGATTTTCTTCCATCTCGCTGCTACATTTCTCTAGTATGTTTTGCAATATTTTAAAATATGAAGGATCACTTAATACTTTTACGCATGATTACAAAAAGCCTTTGATTGTACTTACTTTTCCCTTGGGCTGCATTCCATTGGTATGGTCCAGCAATGGTGGCATCTCATATTTTGGGGCTTCCTTGCTTTGTTGTGCAGTCGACGTTATGTCCTCCTTCTGAAATTCTCGTTGGGCTTCTTTAAAGATCTCATTTTCCTTTTGTGGGTCGAACTGCTTATTGGGGTCAGTGTTCTTCTTTACCCATTGGTTATGCATCGATTCCTGTCAAACTATGTCATGTCCTATTTTTGTTCCTCCACAAGTGACTATATTGATGTTTCGTTCGTCATCCCTTGCTTCAACTGAAATCCACTGAACATTCTAATTGTTTCGGTTTCTTTTTCTCTGAATATTTACTAATAGTGTTAGACATTCCTCTATATCGTGGTCTGATGCGCGACAATAGATACAAGTGGCTAGTGGAAGTCGAAATTCTTGTGCATAATGTCTTGGTTGCTGACAATTGTGACATGTGACTGGCCCTCTACCCCATCCAGAACCTCCTCTGGCTCATCTTTCACCTCTGTATCCTGCTCGATCCCCTCTCGGCACATTATATTATGGTGCCTGATTATACTACGCGATATTGTACTGGGGTTGTGTCAGGTTGTACTGCGATTGCATGTTATTGTAGGGTTGTTGCATAGTGTTGTATGGAGCTAGGGCCTAATTGAACTATGGCGCTGCTTGCCCAGTCATCATTTCGGCCTGTACCCTCTATGCATCTGATGTTCTCTCCCGCATCAGCTCCATAGTTCTGCAATCCTTGTCGTCATGGCCCACTGACTTGCAAAAGGTGCAATATGAACTTTTTGGGACTGTCTAGTATTTATGCATCATTGTGCAGTGATAAGGGTCATGACCTAGTTTCTTGCATATTTCGCACCATAATCCTCCCTGTGGTAACGGATTTGGCATGCCTATTTCCATGTACTACATGAATGTTGGGAATTCATTCTTATGGTGTCCTTCCATCCTGCATGTGGTACACCAAACGACTTCTCATTTGTCCTTGTTCTTATTCTGGTTCAGCTGAAATGTTAAATTCTTCAAATCCTCCTTCAGTTCTTCGATAGCTGGGTCTATCTGTTGGTACTGGTTCTCTTCCAGTTCCAAGGCTTCCTGTAGAGCCTTTTCTTGTGTCTGAAACTTCTATTGTCGTAAAGGATATTTTAAGTGAGGTAGTAGTGAGTTGACAAACAGGTGTCGATGTTGCATCTCGGTCATAAGGTATTTTAGTTTTCCCTTTAGTCGCTTGAATCTATGGTCAATCTCCCATATAGACTCTCCTAGTTTTTTTCTTATCTCGATCATCTCGTTTATGTACTGATCCTCTGAGATCAGCTTCTAAAACATGTTAATCAGTAATTTATTAATGTCAGCCAGTGTCCTTGTCGTTCCAGGGGCATTGTTTGTGTCTAGACTCATGTACCAGTCTAGTGCGTGGTCTCTTAGCGTAATCTCTAGCTGCGCCAGTTTGGTATCTTCGTCAGTGATTTTTTTTGCTTCCCATATATTTTCACAAATAAACAAATTCTTCTTGGGGTCTTCTGCTACTTCTCCCCGAAATTCTAGTAATTTGATAGTGGGATCGTGTCCTTCCATTCTGAATATTGAACTACTGCCTCCTCTGCATGGTGTAGATACTTGACTAGTGTTGCATGAACTGGATCCTCCAGTTGTTTCTCCTTGTGTAGATGTACTTCCTGCTGTCGGACTTCCTCTGAACCTCGGTTGCCTAAATGGTGGTGTTCTCTTTGGTGTATTAGTCGCACATGGGTTTATGGGTTACACAGTGACATTAATATGGATAGGATGGTTTCCTTATCCTCTTGTTCTTAGGCCTCTTGTCTTCCTTTCATATGTTGCATATGAGATTTCCTCAATATTCTCCACAGCCCGGAGATCTGCTACCTCTTCCTCGTCACTCACCAAGCCTTCCCTCGCGGCTATGGCTCTCTTCTTGGTATTCATCTTGTATTGGTAGGGTACTCCGCTATGCATCATTCCTGATGACGCCAATATCCACTTGAGCTGGTTGTCATCCATCATGATTGGGTCCAAGGGCTCCTCCTCCTTCTTACCTTTATCCTTACCTCCTTCCATTTATCCTCTCTTTGTCAGTGTTTCCCCCCTTCCCCCATGCATGCAGGGAAGTTTAGTTGTCTGATTCCATTGTCATTACACCTTTGTTATATAGCAGTATCTTAATAGAAGTATACAGTGATCGAATCTACCTTCCTCGAGGTCCATGTAGAAATTCTTGCTCTATTGTGTTGTATGCCTTCGTTGTGTCAACTGCAAACTATGTGATGAAACCTGCCACAATATTGTCAAGCTAAAGGTCTACTGCACGGGTGAATTTGGTGTTCACCTGTTGTAACTGCTCAATCTATAATGGGGTCCAATATAATTGTCGAACCCGGTTTGTCGAATGGTTATCCTTCAACCTTAGTATCCACTCCTATAGTAGATGCGGAAAATCACATAAAAAGACTTTTTGTAAATCAGTAAATACGTATTTATACAGATATTTGCGGGGTGTGATTCTAGGGTTTCTATTATCTTTCTGTGCAAATTCTAGCTCTTTGGTTCTCAACGAGCCTTCGATTTATTCTTTCGTGGGGTTCCAAGGTATCAACATTCCCTTCTAGTGGCTCATTGCTCTCATCTTTTCTTCATTCACTTTTCTCTCAATCTACCTCATCTACTTTTCTCAGTCCTTTCTCATTCCTTTTAACACGGAAATGGAAGAATTTGTTGGTTATTACTTTCCTTTATCATCTGAGTTATTGACCCATGGTTCATGTCTTTTGGGTTTCCAACAAAACCTCTAAAACTATCGGCCCTCCTGGTAAACTAGAAGGCAAAATAGTACACAGAGTGCACTGCGCAGTCTCACCCGAGATAGCTTTAACTGTCGAACCTGGTTTTTCGAATGGTTATCCTTCAACCTTAGTATCCACTCCTATAGTAGATGCAAAAAATCACATAAAAAGACTTCGTGTAAATCAGTAAATATGTATTTATACAGATATTTCTGGGGTGTGATTCTAGGGTTTTTATTGTCTTTTTGTGCAAATTCTAGCTCTTTGGTTCTCAACGAGCTTTCTATTTCTTCTTTCGTGGGGTTCCAAGGTCTCAACATTCCCTTCTTGTGGCTCATTTCTCTCGTCTTTTCTTCGTTCACTTTTCTCTCAATCTACCTCATCTACTTTTCTCAGTCCTTTCTCATTCCTTTTAACACAACAACGGAAGCATTTGTTGGTTATTACTTTCCTTTATCATCTAAGCTATTGATCCAGGGTTCATGTCTTTTGGGTTTCCAACAAAACCTCTAAAACTATCGGCCCTCCTAGTAAACCAGAAGGAAAAACAGTACACAGAGTGCACTGCGCAGTCTAACCCGAGATAGCTTTAAATGGGTGGTTGTAAGACTCAGGTGTTTACAGCCTAGGATTGAGTATGAGATAGGGGTTTATTATTTAGATCCATATACTACAAATTGTGATTGTGATCTACTATTACTCACGGGTTCGCATTTATCTTTCACAGTTTATTTCCCGAACAACACAATCGTATTTCATAACAATGTATTAACTCATTCATTAAGCATAACAATTAATTGTTGAAAGAAAACAAATATATACATGCATTCATCATATTACGTATATATTACCGTGGTTCACCCCCTCCTGGGCTATGTCCACAAAGATTTGGCTTTAGGCTCTTTTATTATAGTAGTTCTGCATCTCCAGCATCGTGTGCTTACAATTCTCCTCAGATGGGTAAGATCTGTATGATGTGAACTAGATCACACCAGGCTCCCTAGCCTGCGATCTAATCCTCAGATCTTCTTCCTCTCCTATGTTCTTATCTCAATAGCTTACAAAAATGGTTTGTAACAGTATTACATAATGCATCAACTCGTACATAACCACTACTACATATGGGCGGATTATTCCACGAAAATTTTCCACACTTCCACTAGTTTCATATTTTTTTTAAACAGGGCGGGATTTTCGTCGCTATTGCCACGAACGTTCGTCGCAATATCGACAAAAATATTAATTTAACCTAGTCGATATTTTCATCTCTATAGTGACAAACTTTCGTGGTAATAGTGACGAAAATTTTGTCTATCTCATTGGTCGGTGTTAACGGCTAGTTGACTATTTTATCTATATATACGTGAATTTAAGAGACTTTGCGACACAATTGCTATAGTTGCGACATTGTTCTTGGCTTTTGTTTGAGCTGTTTATTTTTTCCGTCACCCACCAGTTGAACAAATCTAATTCTCGATCTACATAGCTCAGATTTTGAACTTTCAAGGTTAGTATGTTATTTTTTATTGATGTCTTTGGTTTTTGGATATAGTTAGTATATTCTATGGAAAAGGGTATGTGGATTACATAATATTCTAGGTTTATGGAATCCACATACCCTTTTCCCTTCAATTGTAGCTATAATATCTCTCTCTTTTCATTGATAAAGATATGGAATTTCTCTTGAAACTCAACCCTAATCGGTGAAATGATAGTAATTGATTGCTATATTCCCTGCTTTAGCAGGGACTAATAAGATACATAAACACTAACCCTGAACTTATGTTAGGTGTATATGTCGTTATTATATAAAGAAAATATTTGTACACATATGACCTCATTATAAAGATGTTATCTATGTCGTCATGATGTTGATCCTCTACACATATGATCACCTTATTATAAAGATGTAGGTCACTGTAAATAAACATATCATAATCGAAAGGAGTAGACAAAATATAAAAAATTGATAACTTAATGTTTGGTATGGTGTAGGTAAGACAATTACTTGTTAGGACAAGGATTTGTCACAATGAACGAAAATGACAGGAAGCTTGCTCGGTTAAGAGCGGCATTAGAGGCGAGGGGCAATGGAAAATGTTATTGCCCTTGCTATGATTGTAGAGGCTTGGAAAATAGAAGACTTTTAATAAAAACAACCCAAAAACATTGTAGGGAGAAGGGGCACGCCGAAGGGGGTTATGAATATTGTCCCTTGGTAAGAGGATTCAATATTCAATGTATTCTCTGTAATAATCAGTATGTCATGAATTTTAGTAATATTTCTTATCGAGATTTTTATATTTTCTATACACACTAAATTTTCTATGTTGTTTTTTAAATATATAGACAATGCCCCCAAAGTGTCGACCTCCAGAGAGTTATTTGTCAAGTACTAGCAGAAATACTACTTTACATGGAGATGAACTTTTTGATCAGAATATTGAAGCTGTTGATCAAGTTATTAATGATGATATGGATGGAGATAACGTTAGTGATTCAAATCAGGAAGATGAGATACATAGATTGATCCAAGACATGTTTTCTCCAATGGATGAGGACAACCAGGATGATAG
>ML798141.1:248887-282999 GCA_009831015.1 Picea engelmannii
TCATAGTATTGTGTAATATAAATTGCATAATGACTCACTCATGCAATCCATGTGTTTTTTTTAAAGTAATATTCCAAATTATTCTTTGTGTATATTGTCATATTGGTATCCTTACTTCTAATCCAACTTCATGATAGCACATGCTTACAATATTTGGTTGATTGGTGCCTTGATTATTTGTAGGGGATATATATATTACAATATATTACAATATTACAATATTACAATGTAATAGTAATGCCATATTACAATGTAATATGGCATTACCATATTACATTGTAATATGGCATACAATATGGTATACCATATTTCATGTAAAAAAAAACTTCAAACCTAAAGTCATCGTCGCAATATCGATGCAAGTTCGTCGGAAAAATTTTACTATTTTACCACAACCGTCTCTATAGCGACGAAACTTCATCGCAATTTGCCACGAATATTCGTCGTATATACAGCATGTGCATTGTAAATTTGGTTTTGAGATATTGCACTCGTCGATATTACCACGGATTTTTTTTTCACTTTGCGGTGTACTTTCGTCGCACATTCAGAAATTGTGTTGTAAGTTATTGTCTTGGCATAACTTTTTGTCCCAATTGCGACGAAGTTTTGTCGTAATTGTCACATTTCTTCGTTGTTATTGCGATGATAGTTAGTCGTAATTGCAATGATGCATAGGGTTAACCGATATTGAAGGTGGTGACACGTGGAGAACTAATTTCATTGATGTTTCCACACACACTTGGATCGTGGATATAGCGATGAAATTATTTTGACGAAAAAAAATCTCAGCTTTCGTGGAAATTGCCACGGATAAGTGCGGCAATATCAACGAAAAATCATCGCAAATTTGCTCATATGTACTAGTGAACTATGATGGAATACTACAAAAGTTGAACTAACACAAAAGCAAACCAACCTCTATATGATACCTATGTATCTATATTTATATATATCGGTCTCTTCATCCATTTACAATGTATTTCCAAAACCCTAACCCTGCGGACGTTAGGTCTTCCTCCCATGCATGTGTGCTATTCTTCCTCCAGTTGTTGCTTTCCTTGTGCACGCTTTCTTGCATGCACACATGTTGGTCTTCCTCCAGCTGTTACTTCAGTTTCTGCATGCTTTCTTTCCCATGATCATCCTTCTTTCCACTTCGGCCTAGTTCCAACAATCCTCATAGTCAATGCCTTATGTTATCATCAAAAAATAGCTCATAGAAATACATGTGATTGTTGAAATAATTACCAGTACAACACAAAAAAAATTGTACCTCCAACATTAATAGGCTTCATCCAGAAGCAACATAATAATATGCAAAGTGACTCCATAAACTTTTGCACGGTCTAACACTACCTATTTTGTGTGGGTTGTGCGACTGACGCCGACAAGACCCATGCAAACAGAAAAAATATGCATGTATGATACTGGTAAGGCCTCACAAACTTCCATCTCGGATTTACCATGAAAGGCCTCCCAGTCCATGTCTAAAATATTTCATTGGGGACATTTAAGGACTAGGGAGATACCTACATGAGACCTCATATTCACACTATGAAACAGTTTTGTAAAAACTTATATGGAACCTATAAATACAGGTGTTGGGTATGAACCAAAGAGAATATTTTTTATGTATTGTTATGTTGTTGGAATTTCTCTTTGATAATCCACATTTGTCCTTGAATCCTTCCAATATTCATAGAAAGGCCAATCCTTCTCACCTCTTGAGAAGATTGGTGAGTAATTCTTCACTATTGTCACATCATTGTAAGAGAGATTGAGCTCTATTTTTGGAGACCACAAGGGCCCTCCCAAGGAGTAAGAGGGGACTCATCCTATATTTCTCCAAGGTGTTATCAATCAAAATCCTTTCCATTGGTAACAATTTCTTGTTCTTGTGTTTAAATTTTAGTTGTATCTCATGCATGCTTAGTTTTTGCCATATTTTCCATTTTATTTTATTTCATGTTTACTTCATGGTTGGTCCACTAATAAAATAACTATGGTATGTTTTATCTTTTTTTCTTAACAAGGTACTTAAGTGTCTGGTTTTTTCTCACCCAAGTGGCAAAACCAACACAATAGATTGGTGAATCCACTGGGGTGTTGCATCAAATTCCTCCCCATTTAAGTCTTTAGAGCTCTCTTTCTCATTAATTTGTGTATGTAGGTGTCAAAACCAGCCTACCCCAGCTTCTAAACTCAACAATTGGGCTTTTGGTTAGGATAATTTGTTTTTAATTTTTCTTCCCACCACGGGCCTACATTTGCATGGGTATTGAAGAAACAAATGTGTAGTTTTGTGCAATTTGTGCATTATGTCTGTGTTCTAGCACAATTTGTGCAATATGAACACTTTACGCATTATGTGTGATTGATATTCATTTAACACACATAAATATTTCTTATCACCATTTGCAAGGATTTCCAAGTTGGTTCATCAAGTAGCTTTAGATTTACATTTTCCATCACTTTGTAAAGAAAAAAATTCACACTTAGAGTTCTTTCTTGCATAGATAATTAGCTAACATAGGCACTAAAAGGGACAAAAAGAACCATAATTATTTCCTTTTTGTTACCACATGGATGGCCAATTGTAGCATTTGAATTCTTAGTTAAAAAAAAAAAATCATAACCAATTAATCGCTCAAGACTAGGAACCAATTTCAACACCCCTATTATGATCTTTCCCTTGCACCTTTGAGTGATATTGGAGATTTAGAAAGGGGTATATTAAAAAAATTCCATCTCCCTCTAGAAAAATCATCAATTAGGAGAGGCCGAAGCCACCATGGGCACCTCTCAGTGTTCTTTTGAAAATTTGAAATCAATCTTAAAATTTGTAAAGGGCCCATACATGCCCATATGTTTGCAAACATAGGATAGTTTCAAATTTTTCATAAAGTGTTCAAAAAACCTAGGTAGTTTAAAGAATTTGTAAGGACCCAATGTCCACATGATTTACAATCTAGGAGAAGTTTCAATTTTATTAGATTAGATGACATCTTAGGGATTTTAAATAATCTGTAACGACCCAATGTCCACACGATTTACAATCTAGGAGAAGCTTCAATTTTCTTAGAGTAGACAACATCTTAGGAAGTTTCAAGGATCAAGTAAGGACCCATATTTCCACATTGCTAGTGATCTAGGGATTTTTGAATTACACAAGGATTTTATGAACACATTTAGTAAGTTTGATCCGGATTATTTTAAGAACAAAATAAAGGAAAAGATATAACAATGAAATATACCTAGATATTGCAATAAAAACAGAGATACAGTAATGCACATTTTTTATTAATGACGGAAATGTACAGAGACTGTAAAAATACAGAGTGAATAAACTCACTAGAATGGTGGCATCTTATCTCTAATAAGAGATGTGATGGCTACGCTCATTCACAAGAAGAAGATGATGTTTAAAATGAGGCTCTAGATACCTTTTTAACATAAATAAAATCCAAAACTATAACCCTGGAAGATGAAACACCAAAAGGTTTGTGGGCCCCGATGGGGGTAGTTGATACGTCAACTTCCCAAAGTCATAACTTTTGCATACGATATTCGTTTGGGGCACATGATAGATCATTAGAAAGTTTTATCTGAGGAATACAAATTTTTCCATCACACTCTGGCTAAAGCCTATTGTGTGACTATGGAGGGCCCAAAATATTTTATTTAAGGCCTCAAAATCACCCCGAAAGTTTAGGACCCAAAAAACTGTAGAAAAACTGTCAAGGTGGAAACCCCTATTTTGAGCCAGTGGAATAGGTGGGTGGCCACCAATTTATGTCTGGATCATTCTTCCCCCCTTAAGAAGAAATGGTCTCCACTGTGTCAAGTCCTTGGGGAAGATTCTGTTGAATCTTAACCTTGGTGAGTTGCTTGCCTTGCTGAAGAAGTTGTCATTCTTGGCTTGTTGAAGGTTGTTATGAACATGTTGCTCGCAAGGTTGGATTTCTTCAATCGATATAGCTGCATGATATTCATGAGTGTGGGAGGACTCTATCGATGAAGATGCAACATGAGGAGCATGAAGGGATTTATTATAACTTTGATTGACTAGACAGTGTGGAGGTACCCTTGTAGGTGCAGTAAGAATATATTGGTGCTCTTCTACGATCTTTTTTATCTTCTTCTACCAGATAGAAGGGTCTTAGACCAAGGCTGCAGTGAGTGCAATGTCCTTCTCTTCTGAACAGATCATGAAGAGGATAAACTTTGTGGTATGAGATATTACTTTGCAGCACTGTCTTGTCGGGACAATAGTCAGAACTACCTCTGGTATCTAGTAGAGATGACCCCCCAGAGTAAAAATGACACTAAGGGGCCGAGACTCATAAACAACATGACGCCTCCACATATATGGATGTCCTAACATAACATCACATACTTCCAATGGGGAAACATCACACAGTACCTCATCCTTGAAGTGCTTGATGTCGTATGACAGGTGACACTGTTGGATGACACGGAGATCATGTCCCTGGCAAAGCCACCCGATGTTGTATGGCTGCAGGTGTGGTTTTTTGGGCAAACCAACTACTTGATAACCTTTCCTAAGATGAGGTTCTTTTGGTTCCCATTATCAAAAATAAAATGCAGTGGGGTTCCCTTCACCCACATATGTGAATGGAAAAGGCACTCCCCCTCCTCATGATCCTATGGTTCTTTTGGTTGGATTGTTGTGGTCACAACAATAGCAGTGGGTTCTGCATCAATTATCTATCTTCTTTTATTATTGTCTAAATCGATGCCTGAGTAGGGGCTTGGTTTTGTTTCTTTGAGCTTGGCCACCAATGTCTTTTTTAAGCGATATTCATCAATGTTGTGCAAAGGGATTTTGTGGAATTCGCTCCACTTCCTGCTACGAGGAAAATCTCTCTATGGAATGGGATAAACCACAACATACAGAATGACTACAAAAATCAACTCTAATCCCAAGTATGCTATATAAATTAAAATGATAACAAGACAATATCAAGAGCCTACCTTGTCCAGACGTTCAACGAAGACCACCGTTGAGCACGCAACTCAAAGCTTTATGCATGCAACTTGTCCTCAACAACGAATATACGCAATAATATGGTGATAATATATACTGTTAGCATATAAAATAGCATAATCCATTAACATACATGACACATACACCCATGGAATAATAATTCAAATATTTTCAGGATATCATTTGGATGAGAAAAGAGTATTTCTATTAAAATAATCAACAGAAGTATACAAGTGACAAAATAATGTGACAGCACGTCTCAGAACCAAGAAACTAAGCCCCTTCCAGTTGGGCCTCCACCACTTCAATCTTCCACCAAAGGAAAGCTCATATAAAGGAGACAATGAGGTTCTCCATCAAAGAAGGAAGAGTTTGGGTGGTAAACAATGAGTTTAGACTTTAAAGGATAAAGGGATGCAAACTGAATGTAAAACAAAAATTCTCTAGAGTATCTTTGCTCTCAAAATTTGAATTCTCTCCTCTTCCACGGCTTGGATATGGCTCAATTTATATCCTTAAAATGGAACTGAAGGGCCGAGTCAGAATGTTTTCAGTATATGGAAGGTCAAGGATCACGGATCTCGTGACGCGACACGGAAACCCGACACAATTTTTAATTTTGAGCACCAAACGCGATGTACGAGAGTTGTAGTGGTGAAATTTGCATATACGCATGTTTTCTAACTGGTAGGGCACGTATATGTGGAAAAATATGATCTTTTGGCTCTGGGAAGTACAAAAGGGGACTTCAAGTCTGCATAGGGAATTGGAAAGGCCATCCAAGCAAATTGCATGGGGTGAGAAAGAATTTTCTATAATAGATGCCCTCTAATGTGTGAGGTCATAGGAGTATTTGTGATGGCCCAAATACATTATATTCCCAGAAGTGGAGTAATGGAGACTCAATTGGAAGTACTAGTTACTCATGAGAATATTACAATCCATAATGAATTTGTACACATGGTTTCCAATTTGAATTACACTGCAGATCCATGTGGAAATATACCAAATAGTTTCTCATGGCCATAAATAGGCAATACAAAGTAGACACATGCCATAGGATTTCATAGTCACGAACAAGGCCCAGTGGAAAACCAGTCTCAAAATCAATCTAAAGATATATGTATACAATGGAGTACAATCTAATCTCCCATGACCATTGAAATCATATGGGTAATGTTCCAATGGAAATAGCTTAGGAAATATACTACTGTAAACTGATGCTCCATGTCTTCTACACTATCTGCCAAAGGTGCAAGTCTACATCATGTGACTAGAGGATTTGATGTCGAACACAATGAGACTTTGTTTGATTACCAGTCATTAAGGTGAAACATCCTATCGATAATGAAAGTAGGTATCAAGGCACCAATTACATTCTTGTAAGTGTGAATAAAGGTATTGAGGTCGAAGACTTGAAGAATCCATCGATCAGGAAACATTTATGTATTCCCAACTGTCGATATCGGGAGAACCTGCCACTAATGACTGCAAGCCTCTAGGTACTCATAGGACTCTAAGTCTCATTTCCAAAATAGATGAGCTAAATTCGATGGAAAGAGACTCGTTGAAAGGAGAGCATTAAGGCATCTCTCATCAGTCGGAATGAGGTACAAAGCAACAGCTTGATGATTTGGAGGAACTCAAATGAAGAGGATGTTCATGAACCAATGACCCTGTGCATATTTCGCATTCACCAGATGCAAGTAGTGCACGAAAAAGACCATGTAAATAGAAGCCAATAAGGAAGACTACCAACAAAGGCAAGGAAACCACCAAAAAGGCTAATGGAATCCAAGACATTTCATGAATCCCAATGTGTGAATATATTCCTTGTCGTCGAACACAAGGGAAACCCCCCAGTCAGCAACCAATAAGGAGATGTCGATTGTTGGGTTCAAGTTTACCTACCTATAATGAAATTAGGACCAGGGTGCATGATAGGACTACAGATTCATGTAACTCTGAGACACACTGAGAGTATGGTCAACATGAAAATTCAATAGTTATGAGAAATGGATGACAAAGGCTTATATACTTCCTTTGAACAAGAGCATGAGACATATGGAGGACTATGGCAGCATAGACTTGATGATGAAACTTTGTGATGCATGAGGCATCAATCAAACTCTACATAGGGACTGGAAGAATAACCAGTCAAAGGAGTAAGCTCTAAGTAATGATCTCATCTTCCTAAGGTCATGCTAAACCCAAACTTTGGATGACAAGTGGACTCAAAAGTCGTTTCTCTACTAAAAGGCGACACAAATGCTGCCGATATAAGATAATATTATTTTCATGCCCTTATTTTTTCATTTTTTCATAGGAAAATGAATGTTATGATACAGGGAAGGAAACGAGTGTCGCGAGTAAGAAACTAGCTCCAAACAGTGGAACATACCTATTCTTGATGCAAGGAAGTTCATGTGGGGCATGGAAACTCGGGGGAATGTTTCCTCTTAGGGTACATGGTGTCAAGATGCAAAGGATATAAACAAGGCTCTACTTGGCTTAGTGATGCAAATTTCTAAGGTAAGAGGCTTATAATGAGAAAGTGGGAACCGGAAATAGGCTCAATATTGCAAGCAGGAGGATGGAATGCAATTACAACTTAACTCCAAAGAATGTATTTTTTCATAAATTTAGTCCCCTAGGCTCGAAAAAATATAAAACAATACCCAGGAGAAATCTTCTAGCCAATGTTGACTAGAGTGTTCCTTTTTCAAAATTAGTCTACTTGGTCTGAAAAAGGGTTAAACTTACACCGAATAGAAGTCCTTTCAAATCCATTTAAAGAGTGTGAAAGAGATAAGTACACTCGACAATCTTTTCACTTTTGAGAAGGTCAGAAAAGAGATTAAACACGACTCGGTGGGAGTCCCATAGGTGAAGGTCAGAATGCTTATGAGCAAGAATATGAGGTTCGAATGCAAATTCATATCAGAACTATAAGGGACTCCCGGTCCTACTGAATAATTTATGCATGGGCACCAAATGGCATAGAGGTTCTAACTAGGGCACCCATGTTTGGTAAGCCTCTACCACTCAATAAAAACACTTCTAGTAGCAGTAAGAAGTTTTGGTGTCACTAATAAATGGATTCGTACCTAAGGCATATGGATCACAGTCATAGGAAAATTCAAATATGCAAAATGGATTGACAACCTATCATATACGCTAGTGACAGAAAATACCTTTTGAAGGAATGAACGGGTGATATGGTGCTAGAAACCACAAAAATCCCTGGACAAAACCACCAAAATCAACTCCTTCCATTGCACTATTAGTCTACTAGGTCAAAAATTAGCATAAACTCTATAAAGTGAATAACAAATTTCTACTAATAGTAAAAATGAACAATTATACCATACCATTTGAGTTTTTTACCCACATAGTGCATTTTAGACTATTTTTCCCACGATATTCAAGTGTCAATTGTGGGAGATACGATCAATGGAATTGACAATCGTCTAGACCAAGTAAGTGCCCCTCCCCTCCTCTTCATTTCTAGTGGTTTAAATTTCCAATTTAGATCTCATTTTATGAGTTTTAGAGGGTCCAATATGTAAATTAGGGTGTACATGAGTTATAGTTTATCGGGTCACGTATATGGAGACATGTATGCGGGCAAAGAAAATCCTTCCTACGATGTGGCCCTACACGTGACTGTTAACACTTCAGGCCACATACAAGTCCGCAAACAAGTTTTTTAATGAATTTAACTCAAAAAACGATTTTCATTTGGTAGGATGGTGCTTGAATGGAGAGAAAGGTAAAATGAGGAGGTATATGCAGCAATGGAAATAGATGTAGGGGCCCAAATAGCTCTAAAAATATGTGGCCTTTATAAATTTTGGGCTCTCAAAGGAACAAGAGCTCAAGTGAGGTTACTCCAAATGCTCGTAAAATATTGGGATCTGGAGACAGAAGCTTTCAATATTGATGGGAAACCATTGAGGATTGAAGTAGATGACATCTATTTTCTCACGGGGTTGTCTCGTCAGGGCAACGTGGTGAATCTCAAAGCCTGGGGGGCTGGGGGTGGTATGAACATAGAGGATTACATTTACACCCACTATGTTGTAGTAACAGATAAATTAGGAAGCCAACTCCCATCATGGTGATCGAAAACCTGAGTTTGAAGATCGTCCTTCTTGTTCTTACATGGATCTCTGGGTTGGACTTGTTGCACCAGGCTTCAAGGCCACTCATGTTTTACGCAGTGGAGTGTTTACGACCCATTGTTTATGACTGGTGTACCTCACTGATGATTAACATGAAGAGTCATCTGACATATTGAAAACAGGGGAGAAAGAGAAACTTTGGGTTTGTATCCATCTTATGTAGTTTTTATCTTTGAGCGGGTTCCACGCTTGAGCCCTAGAGTAGAGATCATTCCACACAGACGGCATGATCCGACCATGTCACGGTGGACTGACGTGATGAGGTGGTAGGGTGTAAACCCCCTACAATGATGAGTTCTTTTTCTGGTGGTGTCGACATGTGATAGCCATTAATGACTACCCCTATGTTGGGATAGACTACAGAGGGGATCCAGATATGCCTCTTCCCCCAGGCTCCACCTACAGTGATATAGGTATGAAATTTTTTTGTATATTTCATTTTTTTGTGTTTTTCAAAAATAATAAAAAACGAAAAATATTTGTGTATGGTATCAAGTATTAATAATTACATTGTCATGCAAATGTAGATCCACGACGATTGGAAAGATTCTGATGACATCAGAGGAGGAACCAGGGAGATGAGCACGTAGGAGGAGATGTGGATAGAGTGATACAAAATGTGTAGGGGAACATGTCTCATTTGACACACAATATTCCTATGGTTTAGGTGGAGGATCTGCCAGAGGCTATGCAGTGGCAGGTGGTGGGTGTGCCCCGTGCATGGGTGCGAATCTTTTGGCATCTTAAGAGCATCGAAGGATTCCTGAGCTCACTCATCCAATATAAACAGAGTGTCCTTCTTCAATAGATGCATGAAACCCTTAGTTAAATTGGCATAGTTCACTATGAATCGATGCAAGAAGTTAGCCTTCCTCTGTAAACCCTGAAGTTGTCGAATGTTACACGAGGGAGGCAATCGAAGTATTGCCTCAACCTTCATAGGATCCACCATGATCCCATGCTTAGAGAATAATAATCCTAATATATGGCCAGACCTAACGCAAAAGATGAAATTGTGAAGGTTTAAATGGATGTGATAATAACGAAATCTCTCAAATACTAGTCGAAGGTGAGTAGAATGATCTACTCTCTTGCGAGAGTGAGTAGCAAGATCATCGAGGTAAGCTTCGACAATATGATTGAGATCATGAAAAGAAAAGTTCATGGTGCATTGGAAGGTTTCTCCGGTGTTTTTAAGGCCGAAAGGCATTTTCAGGTATACAAAAGTACCCCAAGGACAAATAAACATTGTCTTGTGTTGATCCTCAGGTGTAATATGAATTTGATTATATCCTGAAAATCCATCCATAAAAGAGAAAACGTTGCTTCATGCACACTCATCTTGAATCTGATCAATGAAAGGAGTCGGTTAGTTATCTTTAGGACAAGCCTTGTTTAGGTCTCAAAAATTCCTTGTTTCTTATTCACTGGAATGGGGTTAGGCACCCATTTGGTCAAGGGAACCGGGTAGATGAAACCAACATTAAGTAGTTTCTCTACCTTTGCCTTAATAGCATGGGCCTTCCTAGGATTAACATCTCTAAGACGTTGTCAAACAGGTCTATCATCCAGATAAGTATCGATCTCATCTTCAACAATTCTAGGGTCGATCCCTGGCATATCTACGTATGACCAAGAGAATATGTCATGAAATTCTTTGAAGAGATCAGCGTAAATATGTTTTTTTTCAGGTGAACAATCTGCACCGATATATATGTTTTCAATTTTTCCAGGAATTTTTGATATCTCGATCATGACGGTAGGAGAAATATTCTCCATGTTTCCTTCGACATAAATTCCATGCGTATCTAGTGGACCCACAACGTGACCGACCATCTCACTCAAGGTAGATCTAAAGTTGTCATGTTCGATCCTAACAAGTTCTGGGAGGAAGTAAGAGCGATGATTCATATCATTTGATGGCCTATCGGGACCATTCATGGTCTCTAATATGGCTTCATCTGAAGGTAAAGTATCATCAAGTAAATCATGTGAACAATACGATTGGGTGGCCCATACAGGCTTTAGAACGAGATCCTCCTCGTCCGTCTGTGAGGAGACAGGATCCAGGTCAGCAGTAGTGTTAAGAATAGCTTGATACCCAACCTCTTCTGCTGAAAATTGATCCAGGTGGATATCGGTGGCCACCCACCTATTCAACTAACTCGAAAAACAATTTTCCACCTTGGCATATTTTCGGGTTCAAAACTTTCGAGGTCGTTTTGACGCCCTAAACGACGTTTTTTGTGGATTTGGGACCTAAGTGATTGTCCTAGGCCAGTCGAAAATTTTTCTTCTTGGTTAGACCTTTCCAACGAGCTATCATGCACCTAAAATGGATATCATATGAAAAAGTTACAACCCCAAGAAGTTGATGTACTAACTTACCCAAATGGGGCCCACATGACTTTTGATGATTCATCTCCTAGGGTTAGGTTTTTGGATGTCTAGGGTTTTTGACATTCATGTTTATTGTAAAAGGCCTTCAGAGACTCATTGTAACCATCTTCTTGTGAATAAGCGTAGTTGTCACATCTCTTCTCAGAGATAAGACGCCACCATTCCAGCAAGCTTGTTTTCCGCTGCATTTTACAGTTTCAGCTTATTTCCTTATTGAATAGAAAACCACTTTTACCATATCTTTGTTATTTTGTGTTAAGCATCTTTTAATAATTTGTATTAATTTCGTTTTGCTCATAAAATCTGGATCAGACAATTGCATTTACATCCCAAAATGTGACTGACCTTTGCAAAACATGGTCGAAGAAGGTAGGGTCCAAGGGTCGTTGATATACGAAGTACGAAAAGGAACGGACCTCGTCGACGACGAATACCTACTAGACATGGCATAAATGTGATGAATTGGTGCCACAAAATAAAAGGTACCCATGAGAGAAGAATACATTCTGACACCAATATCCATAGTTGTCGATTGTGAATTGTCAATCACTGGGATTGAAGGTCCTACTGATTCATTAGGACTAGCATGTGCAAAGGAAAATTGATCAATCGTCACTATTTTCCCTTCATGAGGAAAATATAAAGTGTGGAAAACAGAGGACATGACTGCGGTCATTGAATAATTCCAATTATTCCCTAGTAATAAATTATAGTCAAGGGGCACATCAACCACCTCGACATCCACCTCCATTGTCTTTCCACCTAACAGGACCAGAAAAGTGGGACGGATTTTGTGGGGTCGAAAAGAACGACCATCAAATGTAGTCAACATAGTCATAGATTGAGAGAGAGTCAGAGAGCCAATGGATTTCCAACAGGTTAGGGACATCACGCACGTTGCAGCACCTTCATCAATTACAGTGTGTTTGATGGTATATTTCGTGTACTCCACATGGATTTCAAAGGCCACATGGTGAGGCAAGCGAGGCTTAAAATCCGTGACGTCGAACTTGATAACCTTCGAGACACATAGGTCTAGAGATCCTAACATTGATAACAAGGTTCTCCTCAATGAAGGACATGTCTGGAGCACCTCCAAAGCCGACATCGCACAACAGGTTTGACCCAGATATTCAACAATCGAATAGTTTTGGGAAGCTTTGGCATTAGGATTGTGGGCAGAGCATTTTAGTACTCTTTTCTGAATACGAGGTGAAGGCTCTGGATTTTCAATCTGCAAAGGTGCTTCCGGAGGAGGGGGAGACTTTGGACCTGTAATAGTCTGTGAAGAACTGTAATCATGAGATCGATTGGCTACGTCAATCTGAGACTTGACCATATTAACACATGGACAGTCACCTTCATGCGTTGGGGGGATTTGACTCCCACTCGATGCATTTCCGATGTTGGAAGAGCCTGAAGCCATGTTTTGATCATGTGGAAATGGATTTGTCATCACAGCAGGTGGTTGAGATAAGAGCCTCGAGGCTTCCTCAATTTTGGGGCATAGAGGGGTAAGATGATCATATTTACAAAGTTTACAAGGAAACTTTACCTTCCATTTTTCTTTCTTTCCCTCACTAGCATTATTATTCGATCTATCATTGTTAGTGTTTTCCTTGGCTTTGTTATTATTTCTCCCACCCTTACGATTATTACCTCGTCCTTTCTTTATATTCCCTCATGGTTTTTGGTTACCAGTTGGATTGGTCAATGACTCTACAGAATGAACATCCACCAACTAAGTGGGAGTAGAGGGCGAAGACAAAGCTTGTCCTGCTACAGACTGTCTTAGAGACAAATCCTTCAACTAGTTCGTCACCAAGTCTGTAGACTTAGCATTTGTAGAGCTTATGATTCCATTGGCATGAGGCCCACGCTTTTGTCTAGGGTCATAATTCGACCGCGGTGCGTCGGGAAGAATTTCATATAACAATCCTAGATTGAGAATATATGAGGTCCAATTGCTGGGATTTGAAAATAGATTCTTCCTCATATGTTACTCTATATGTAGAGACATCCTTTGAAATATAAGGCAATAAGGACTTAAGGAACCATTCCTACAGGAACTCTAGAGGAATGTAGGCTTTAATCAACCTCTTTCGTCTATGCCACTATTGGATATATTCTGAGATATGCATGGCCTTATCTTGGCGGAAGGTCGACAAAATTTCTATGCCGGCATCATAACAAACCGGCAATTGGAAGTGGTTTAGAAAGACCAAAACCATTTGATTAAAATTTATGTATGTCCCCCATGGTATCTCAATGTATCATTTTGTTGCAACCCCTGTGAGGGTGCATTGAAACAGTATCAAATGAATAGAATCATCATTAAGAAAATTGGATCAGTACAAAAGATGAAAAGTAGTAACATAATCACCCAGATCCTCGCCAGTCTTTCCCTCGGATTTTAGAATTTCTGAAGGAATTTTGGTGGGTACAGGGGGGCATGACAGATCATGACACATCGAGCCATTCATTAATCTCGACAAATCTGGAAAATTAAGCATGGCCAGAAAAGGGAATCAGGGTTGCGGCATCTAAGCCCATGCTCCCGATAAATATAGTTGTTGAGGGATTGTAGACCATCTAGGGTTCTGGTATACACCATGTCCATGTCCGGTAGGGTAATATCCTCCTCCAAAATTATTCATAAGAGGTTGTATGGGAACCATACCTGTAGGGATGGCATAATGAGGGTTATGAACATTTCCCCTAGTTGGAGTGGCTCCAAGCTGGGGGTTTCCCATAGCATGAGACTGAATCCCTCTAGGTGGAACTTTGGAGGTTAGAGGTGGATTTTTGATAACAACTGTATTTGTCAGAATCAGCATGGAGGAGGAAGGGAGAAAGGATAGAATATAAGATTTATCTTTTCTTCCTGGTTGATTACTCCATCCAGGAGCATTGAGACTAGGATTAGACCCGGGAGGAAAAGGAAATTCGCTTCCAACCATAGGAGTCATTTGGGGAATATGAGATCCACCAAATGAGAGAGGAGTATGCATAGCATCCATGCCCCCATGTCCAAGACTAGGATTTTCATTATTCGTTGGAATGAAGGATGAAAGTTGTGATGTCATATTTGGCGTACCAAAAGAGAAAGGATTAGAGACCAAAGGTATGGACTGAGAATTGTATCCAGGCGTACCAAAAAGAGAGTTGAAAGGGTTCATTACTATGGGTTGAGTAGAAACCACGGGCCATATTGGAGTAAGAATGGAAACCTCCGGTACTACAACCGTAACAATTGAAGGATTTGAAGGAGTCCCATTAACCATAGAAGGTATAGGAGTCAAGGGACTCCCAGTGTCTTTTGAACTTGACTCAGTACTCATAATTGTATAATCACAAGTATGGTAGGTGGAGGTATGTGTACCACATTTAGTAACTTTACGCCTCTTAGAAGGAAAAGACTAAAGATGTGGTGGTAACTTTAACAAACGGCGAGACCTGTGAGGAAGCTGGTCTGGATCCATGATGACTCGAGACTCGAGATATAAAAACAAATCCTAGGGCCAACTAACAATCAAAGAGCACACCAAAATAAATAAAAAAGGAAAAATGCACACAAACAAGATATAGTGGTTGAAAAGGGGTCTCCCTCACTAGAGTAGGTATGCCTCACCCAAGAAGGGCCTGAGACTCCCTTCAAAATATTGAAGGTATTAGAATCAGTTATAAGGGCCCTCATGGGCTTAACAGTGCAATCGGTCAGATCCCCCTGAAGAGGTAATCCTCCATAAAGTTTGTGTGTTTTCTAAACCTTATCTGACTCGGGGTATCTGTAGAATAACCCCTGCAAGTAACCTATGTGGCTACATATGTCAAGAAACTAGAGCCACCATGATATAACCAATGCATAAGCGAACAGTGGTAAGTCAGTTCCACCATATGGGCAGGGTAACAAAGCCCAAAATCTTAAAACCATCACCTCTCACAGAGGTAAACGTATTAGCAAGACCCCCAAATATGAATAGATCCCCATAAATATCTCTGACGCTAAGAAGGTATTAGAGGGTTATATCTGCAACCAACTTCACGCGACCTCGTGCTTAAATATTATGTGAGCGGAGCGTCCTGATGTCACTAATTACACAATGGATTTCACCACTCCCTGGTCAGACACATATGTTTAGTTTAATAGCCTTGGAGAATTTTACCCACAAAATCGTATTCCAAGGCCTTATATCCTATGCTTGTTTGTGTACTCTAAAAAAATAAAATCATTTCTAATCAATTTTAGTTAATTAGCGTTACTTTTAATGGCTTTTTTTACTCAAGAGATGTGGTCGTGAAACTGATGATATTATGACTCAGCATATCAAAGAAATGAATATGAACATAGTGCTAAGTCCTAATCTTAAATTCTCAAAAGATGGTAATCTTTTAAAATGCAACTTTCAACGCAACTTCCACAATTTCAATAAAATGCAATCTTTTCATATGTATCAAGATTAATACTAAGAACCCAAAAGATAAAAATCCATAATGCAAAAATGAGCAATTTTCTTTTTTGTATTTTTGATATAAAGAAACGAAAAATGCAAGGATTGAATAGAATCTTGATATACAGACCCTACTGCAAGCAAAAAGAGACAAGCCAAGCAGGATACCAAGATGCAAGGACAACCAATAAAAGAAAATTATACGAAAGAATATTGCCCGAAAATTCAACAACAAGAAGGTTTCCTATCACTCTGTAATCACTCAACAGTTAGGATAGGGACCCAAGAAGACTCAGCAACCAACCAAACTCACCCAGCAAACACCAAACTCAGCCATTAAGCCAAAATGTTGATGTACGCAACTGTTGGATAAAAACTCATGTATGTACACGCCCTATAGGACAGTTCGTGTATGTACGCGTATGTCAAGGGAAAACCTTTGTATATGTAGTAAAACAATTTCTAGGGCAAGGATTAGGCTAAGAAACTCAGATGCAAAGTAAAAATAGGTTTTCAATCAATCAAACGACAAGGAAACTCAGGCTAACAGAGATAAATTCAAGGAGAAAAACACTCCAAACCCCAAAACAGAAGATCATTCCCCAGTATGGTCGCCAATTCTGTTACGATGAAAATATCTCTATGGAATGGGGGTAAACCACAACAGACAGAATGACTGCAGAAATCAATTATAATCTCATGTATGCTATACAAATGAAAATGCTAACAAGACAAGATCAAGAGCCTACCTCGTCCGGACGTTCGATGAAGACCATCGTTGAGAACGCAACTCAAATATTTATACCTACAACTTGTCCTCAACAACCAAGATACGCAAGAATATGGTGATAATATATAATGTTAGCATATAAAATATCATAATCCATTAACATACATGACAAATACGCCCATGGAATAATAATTCAAATATTTGCAAGATATCAATTGGACGAGAAAAGAGTATTTATATTAAAATAATCAACATAAGTATACAAGTGACAAACTTATGTGTCAGCACATCTCGGAACTGAGAAAATAAGTCCCTTCCAACTGGTCCTCCACCAAAGGCAATATCATATAAACGAGATGATGAGGTTCTCCATCAAATAAGCAAGAGGTTGGGGGATGAACAATGAGTTCATACTTTAAATGATAAAGGGATGCAGACTCAATGTGAAGTGAAAATTTCTCCAGAGTATCTTTTCTCTCAAAAGTTGAATTCTCTCCTCTTCTACGGCTTGGATATGGCTCAATTTATAGCCTTCAAATGGAACTGAAGGGTCAACTCAGAATGTTTCTAGTATATGGAAGGTCAAGGATAGTGGATCTCATGATGTGACGTGACATGGAAACTCGATACAATTTTTAATTTTGAGCACCAAACTCAATGTACGTTGACTGTAGTGGTGCAACCTACGTATATGCATGTTGTCTAACTGGTAGAGCGTGTGTATGTGGAAAAATATGATTTTTTGGCTCTGGGAAGTACAAAAGGGGACTTCAAGTCTGCATAGGGAAATGGAAAGGCTATCCAAGCAATTTTCATGGTGTGAGGCAAAGTTTCTATAACACTTCCCAGTGTCCTTCTTCGTCTTCCTGCTACCCTTCTTTTCCTGTGGCTTGGACTGGTGGTCTTGAGGTTGATTGTTCTGTGAGTTAGGGTTGCCTTTACCATAATTTGGTTGTTGCAGATTTACAACCCAAACTCTCGCTTGTTCTGATGCTTAAATTTATGCTTGATTTTAACAACATATCGATAAGCGGCTCCTAGTGATGAAATGTCTAGAAATTCCATTTCAGTTTGGATGCATATGTGTAGAGCCCCGTGGTATTTTAGAACCAGATGTCGCTTGGATTCTTTGATACCCATCTTGGTGTGTAAGGTACGAAAGGTATTTTTGAACTCCGACATTGTTTGGCCCCTCTCTTGATGTAGTGTGGTCCATCTCATGTACTAGTCATCATAGTTTCCCAAAAGGTAATATTGTTCCTTGAACACATCCATAAAAAAATCCTAAGTGGGCTCGGCCCCAAATATTCCAGAATCCTCTGTGGAATTTTTCTCCCAGTAAGTTTCCCACCAATAATTGACATGGGAGAGAACCTTAAGGAGTGAAAAGGTGATCGTTTCTCTGTAGGAAAAATTGTGAATAGAGAAATAACCTTCTAGGGAATTTAACCATTTTTCCAAAGTACATGCATTGATTTGACCTTCAAATATGGGAATATAAAAATTAACTTGAGCCTTGAATGGGATAGCATCTCCAAAGATACTGATTGAAGAAGATGTGTATGTTATTGTCATCAATATTTGAAGGATTTGGGAAAAATTCTCCAACATCGCATTCCTCTGTTGCACGAGGGATTCCATGAGAAACATCTTGATGGGATCTTATTATCCCTCGTCCCTCTTCTCTTCTACCATGGGAGGCCACTTGAGATGGAAAGAGAAATTGTCCTCAAGAGAAACTAGCTCGATACCCAACTCTCTATACCTTGACCTCATCGAGGACATGCACTAAGAAATGAAAAGGAGTAGTCTACTCTGATACCACTGATCTGGATTATTTTGAGAATGAAATCAAGGTAGAGATATAACAATGAAATATACATAGATATTGTAATAAACACAGCGATACAATAATGCACAATTTTTATTCATGACGGAAATGTATAGAGACTATAAAAATACAGTGAATAAACTAGCTAGAATGGTGGCATCTTATCTCTGAGAAGAGATGTGATGGCTATGCTCATTCGCAAGAAGACGATGATATTTATGTTGATAGTTTGGTTTTCATTGATGTCAACCCTTGAATAATCCCCAACGGTGTGGTTTTGGTACCCGAAGTTGACTGAGGAATATGGACATGAAAAATAAATTAAATGTAGGCTAGACACTCAAAAATGGATAGTACTCGTCGTGCCATTTCCAGTGATATGTGGAACTCCATGTAGTTCCTCACAGTTAGGGAGTTACGGCCTTGATAAGTTGTAAGCCCCAAAGAGTGGTAAAGAATCCCCTTGTTGGTTACAAGTCCTTAATGAAAGGGTAAAATTGTTGTCACAAGAAAACTCTAGAAGCCATAAATTAAGGAGAGGATTCACCTAGCACAAGTATAAATACACCTCAAGGAGTCATTCACATACACTCACATATGCATTCATTGATTATCTATCTTGTGAACTAGTGATATTTTTGTTAAGGTTGTGATAGCATTTTTTCTAAGGAAGGTCAAGGGTGGAAGTCTCAGAGTTGCAGCAAACATGAGTAACCCTAGTTTCTTAGGTATCTATGGGTTACATGTCATAAGGGCGCATATGTACGTGGGATACAGTGGAGAAAAGCATGGATATCTACGGGTAGTAAAGGAGAAAGTTGTGGATCTGTGGAAAGCTCATGAAAGATTGAGTAAATGTTGGTACCAGGTCCCTGAAGTCTGAAGGAATTTTAAAGGTCAACATCTCAGAGATTAAGTTCAGCTACAAATGTATTGGTATGGTTGTATACGTGTTTTGATGGTTAATTTTTGTCATGATATGGTGTATGCTTGAGGCATACTTGGTATGATTGATTTAGAATTTGGATATGGTATATCTTGGTTGCTTGGATGAGTGAGGAGCACTCTTATATCTGGTTCAGTATATGACACAGTTGTTATATTTCATATCCTTTATTTCATGTTCTATGGTGGCACGTGCACGACGTACATGCATTGGTTCATTGAGATACTTCATTGATGATATGGTACAGGTCTATACATGATTGATGCTATGGTATATGGTACAAGTTGTATTCATGGTTGATGTTATGGATTATGATTGATGCATGTTATAGTTCACATGTTGGTACACAGTTGATGCAAGGTATGGTATAGGAACACAAGTTGTGTTATCACTCCAAGAGTCACCCCAGACTGCAAATGGGAGTAAGCTTGGTAACATAGAATTTTTTTTGAATAGGTTTGAAATCGGGGATCAGCAAGACTTTAAAGAAAGTAAAATATAACATATATCACTGCATATCAGTGATGGACCATTGGGCTATGGAGTCATAAACATTCTGCTGATTGAAGGAATTTAAGCTGCCTATTAGACAAAATATTTGTATAATGATGAAGAGAAGAATAAGAGAATTAACATAAAGATGAATACTCACTAAGAAGAGATCCTCTCTACAAAGAGAATTTAGATGTGTCTGAACAGTAAACAATAATAAATGGGCAATTTTACAACAGATCCTCTACTGCATCAAGAATCTATCAATCAAAGGCAAATTTTAATCCCTAAAATCAACAATACATTCAAAAAAGATGAAGAATAGAACAAAGTACATAGAAGACAAATCTAATGAAACAAATCATATGAATCTTCAATAACATACAATTTACAGCCACATGCCCCTCAAGCTTACAAACTAAAATATACAGTCATAAAAATTTCTCAAAACCCCCCTCTGGTCTTCGGCCCCCCTCCCAGATATCATTCGTCTGATGTATTTATAATCAAAACAGTAGACAACATATAGGAGTGTGAGTTGGCCTTCATATCCTAGGATTCTCCAAAAAAATCTACAAGTCTAACGTCTGTGCCAACAGATCTAACAAACTACCTTGTTGCTTGGGTGCCTCTTCTCCAGTGTTGTGTGTCTTCTCTTTTATGTAATGTTCCTTCTTTCAAAAGGAAACTCAGGTCAATATGGGCTTGCAGGCAAAACTTCCCTATGTGGTACTTCAGGCTGACAGTTTTTTGTCTCCTCAACTAGACCCTCCATGCTTCCATTTAAGGGGGTAGTCGATTTTTCAACCACCAGTCCTTCTTTCATTAAATGATTTCTCCTTGGGATCGGGATGAGGCTTAACACCTAGTTTTGTTTCCATGCGCTACTCTCAGATGGAACCTATATCAGCACGTGATTGTGGAAGTTGCCAAGGGTGGTTTGGTTCCACACCACTCTCACCCCCGCAATCCACCACCAACTGCCACGTGACTCTTTAGTTATACCATGGTTTTGATTGTGGGACTGCTCTGGAATGTTAACGTTCGAGCATGTTCCATCCTCACAATGAAGTGTGGTCATTGATCTGCTGCAATCTCCGATCTAGGTAACCCTGCTATTTTAGCGCCCCTGCTAAAATTTATCTGTCTGTCAACTCTAGAATCCTTTTCATCATGTTTATATATGGAGCCAATTTTGGTGTTTGGGAGCTTTGAATGTTGATCAGGAATACCTCCCAGAGGATGATCTCCTGAATCAAACGTGGTGGTTTGACGTCATTGCGCTAACGTTTCATGGAAAGAAGGGTGACACGTGTCACGTGGAAATGGGCGAATGACGCAACCAAATGACCTAGAATGAGTGCCACATGTCAAGGCCAGATAGAAGCCACTTGTCTCCACAAATGAGCACCACAAGTCCTGATGGATGAGTGCCAAGTGTCTTCGACACTTTGGGCTTCGAGATATTTTGAAAGCGGGCATGAATATCTCCCGAAGTGACTTTCTCCGAGTTGACGTGGTAGTCTCTCGTTACTTCAGTGCTTCGGGCTTCGAGAGATTTTGAACACGGGCATGAATATCTCCTTAAGTGACTTTCTCCTGGTTGATGTGGAAACCTCTCACCACTTCAGGACTTTGGGACTTCGACACTTCGAGGATTTTGTCTAGTCGTTAATCCTTGTGTGAATTTGAAACTATGAATGCACGATATTCGTTAATATGAACTGTACATGGGATCTCTACCGTTGAAAATTGAACCTTTCTGTTTTCTTGTATTTCAATCCTGAAATGGACTACTCTGAATGCCATATTTGCTCATATTTTTTCCATGTGCATACAACATAATTGACCAGCCTGACTTTATCAACCAGAAGAGGAAAAACTTAAAGGAAGGTATGCAGACAAGAAAGAGGAAGGGAATAGGTGTAGACTTAGGTCTTAACATCAACTACATATGACCCATGGAAAATGTATGTGATAACATTGGCTCCACAAGGGATGGCATGCTCCCTGTGAGCTGCCAAGAACAAGCAGCTTCAATGTCTTATCCTAGGGTTATTTCCACAAAATCTGTATGCCTGAAAGCATCTCCACTTCTTATTGAAAAATCGAGAATATTCACAAACTGAAAATGAAATCATTGCAAACCAAAATGCTCTAAAATTGAGCTTTATTCACCCTACTCCTACTCTAATCAAGTATGTTTCTTCTTGATCAAGTAAGATCATGCTTCCAATGAATCCATGCAAGTATCTGACTAACAACTTGAAATTTTCTTCCAACTTTATGCAAAGTCATAGACACACAGACAGCAGCATGTAAATCATAAACTTGGAAATCATACTTACAATCCAAAAATCTGGCCTTAAAGATGGCAGCAGTTGAAACTTCATCACTGCAAAACATCTCCATACAAGTGGCAACTGGATCTTGAAATTTGCACAAAACTTGTTGTTGCTCAACAACTGAAAAAGAAACATGTGTCATGAATTTATCATCTAATCCTTTTTTCTCTCCTTTAACATATGCATGTAACTCAGAGCCATAACTTTCTTCTGTTGATGTATACACTTTCTCTTTGACATCAGAATATTCAAACGAGACATTTTGATCTTCATAAACATTTAAAACAAAAGATACATCCGATATGATGCGAGATGTTTATGTGTTATTGCTATCATAATGAATATCACTCAACACCTCTTGATCTTCATGGTAAATGCTTTATTTTGCAATAAATGCTTCATCAAAAATCTGGTTTTCGTGACTAGCAGAATCTTTATGAAGCAAAGAAAAATCATCACAACATTCTTCTAAAAGATGTTCAGCTGAAAAATACTCTTTACAAAATGAATTGAAAGCTACATGAAAACCTGTCAAATAGTTGATGCTTGCAATTAGAAGAGATTGACACCAATCACGAGAAATCCCTTCTAATGAATACCTGAAAAGATTAATCTGAACATCTTCATGCACTATATGAAGTTGATAAATAAATTCATGAAAATCCAGCAAATGTTCAGCTGGTACCTCCCACTCTTCTCCTCGAAATTTAGGAAGACTACTTTCCCATTCATCTCTACTAGGCACTGGATTAGGGAAACCAACTATATTTGAAAAATCGCAGAAATCATACCTCTGAGCTAAAATATTGTCCATTTCAAACCAGTGGAGTCACCAATAGATTTCGAAACAATGGAGTCGCCATGGTGAAATATGAGCAGTCAAAAAATGTGTCCAACTTCAGTTCACCATCTAAAACTGGATCCCTTCGTTTTTCATTCTCCCAGGGAAGATATCTTCACTTTCGTCCCTAGCAATAGCGCCATTAATGTTATCACTCCAAGAGTCACCCCAGACTACAAATGGGAGTAATATTGGTAACATAGTATTTGTTTTGAATAGGCTTGAAATAGGGGATCAGCAAGACTTTAAAGAAAGGAAAAGACGGCAGATATCACTGCATATCAGTGATGGAACATTGGGCTATGGAGTCATAAACATTATGTTCATTGAAGGCATGTAAGTTGTCTATCAGACAAAATATTTGTATAATGATGAAGAGAAGAAGAAGAGAATTAACATACACATGAATATTGTCTAAGCAGAGATCCTCTCTACAAAGAGAATTTAGATGTGTCTAAACAGTAAACAATGATAAGTAGGCAAGCTTATAGCAGATCCTCTACTGCATTAAGAATCTATCAATCAAAGGAAAATTTTAATCCTTAAAATCAACAATACATTCAAACAAGATGAAGAATAGAACATAGTACATAGAAGACAAATATGATGAAACAACTCATATGAATCTTCAATAACATACAATTTACAGCCACATGCCCCTCCGACTTACAAACAGAAATATATAGTCATAAACATTTCTCAAAACCCCCCTCTGGTCTTGGTCCCCCCTCCTCGATATCATTCGTCTGAAGTATTTATAATCAAAACAATAGACAACATCTAGGTGCGATATAGCCTTCCTATCCTAGGATTCTCCACAAAAATATACAAGTCTAATGTTTGTGCCAACAGATCTAACAAACGGCCTTGTTGTTTGGGAACCTCTTCTCTAGTGTCATGTGTCTTCTCTTGTATGTCATGTTCCTTCTATCAGAAGGAAACTCAGGTCAGTATGGGACTACAAGAAAAACTTCTCTCTGTGGTACCTCGGGCTGACAGTTTTCTGTCTCCTCGGCCAGACCCTCCATGCTTCCATTTAAGAAAGTAGTCAATTGTTCAACCACCGGTCCTTCTTTCATTAACTGATTTATCCTTGGGATCGAGATGAGGCTTAACGCCTAGTTTTGTTGCCACGCACTGCTCTAATATGGACCCTATATCAGCACGTGATTGTGGAAGTTGTCAAGGTTGGTTTGGGTCCACACCGCTCCCACCCCCGCACCACCAACTGCCACATACCTCTTTATCTATACCATGGTTTCGATTGTGGGATCGCTCTAGAAGGTTAATGTTCGAGCATGTTCCATCCCCTCAATGAAGTGTGGTCTTCGATCTGTTGCACTCTGCGATCTGGATAACCCTGCTATTTTAGTGCCCCTGCTAAAATTTATTTGTTTTCCAACTCCATAATCCTTTTAACCACGTTTAGAGATGGAGCCAATTTTGGTGTTTGGGATATTTGAATGTTGAGCAGGAATACCTCTCGAGGGAAAATCTCTTAAATCCGACGTGGTGGCCTAATGTCATTGTGCTGACGTTTCATGGAAAGTAGGGTGACATGTGTCACGTGTAAATGGGTTAATGACGCAACCAAATGACCTAGAATGAGTGCCACATGTCAGGGCTAGATGGAAGCCACTTGTCTCCATGGATGAGCACAACAAGTCCCGATGGATGAGTTCCAAGTGTCTTCGGCACTTCGGGCTTCGAGATCTTTTGAAAGCAGGCATGAATATCTTTCGAAGTGACTTTCTCCTAGTTGACATGGCATTCTCTCGTTACTTCGGTGCTTCAGGCTTCGGGAACTTTTGAACGTGGGCATGAATATCTCCCAAAGTGACTTTCTCCCGGTTGACATGGAATCCTATCGTCACTTTGGGACATTGGGACATTGGCACTTCGGGGCTTTTGTCTGGTCATTAATCCTTGTGTGACTTTGAAACTCCAAATGCATGAGAGTCATTAATATGAATTGTACATGGGATCTCCATCGTTGAAAAGTGAACCTGTTTGGTTGCTTGTATTTCAAGCCTGAAATGTACTGCTCTAAATGTTACATTTTCTCATAGTTTTTCCATGTGCATACAACATACTTGATCGGCCTGACTTTATCAATCAGAAGAGGAAAAACTTATAGGAAGGTATGCAGACAAGAAAGAGATAGGGCACAGGTGTAGACTTAGGTCTTAAAAACAAATACATATGACCCATGACAACTTTATGTGATAACAGGTTGGATACAATGACAGGTTGACAGGTTACAAATTGATGTGACAATGACAGTGACAGTGATTGTGGTAGTGACAATTGGTATACACTTATATTTTAGGGCGGCAGAACAGGTCAAGGATAGGTGGTTGTATCCACCTTCCGGTTGGAGTTGGAGAACTCGGGAGGTTGTATTCTCCTTTTGGTTGGATCTAGAGAATTCAGATAGTTGTATCTTCCTTTAGGTTTCATCCTAAGAATAGGGGGTCGGAGCCTCCTTCCAATTGTAGTTGGGGAATCAGGAAGTTGGTGCTTCCAATGAATGTATTCTTTTGATATATAAGAAAAATATTATGTGTTTTTATCCCATTTGGGTTTCCACATAAATTCGGGTGTACTTTATATATATTGTGATATGATGATGTATATCATTATACTGTTGATGATATATTGAATCCTAATGATAAACAATTGAATGTCGTTGAAGAATATATCGTGGTTAAAAGTAATAAAATTTCTCATTACTGATTCACCCTCCCTCTCAGTAATCCAACAGTTTACAATGAGGCTCTAGAGGCCTTTTTAACATAAATAAAATCCAAAACCCTAACCCCAGAAGATGAAACAGCAAAAATTTTGCAGGCCTCGATGGGAGGTTATTTGATACGTCAACTTCCCAAGGGCATAACTTTTGCATATGATATCCATTTGGGGTGCACGATAGCTCATTAGAAAGAACTATCTCAGGAATACACATTTTACCATCACACTTTGGATAAACACTATAGTGTGACTGTGGCGGGACCAAAAAAAATTCTTTAGGGCCTCAAAATGGCCCTGGAAGTTTAGGACTCGAAAAGATGTAGAAAAATTGTCAAGCTGGAAACCCTTGTTTTGATCCAGTGGAATAGGTGGATGGCCACTGATTTTGGCCTAGATCATTCTTCCCCCCTTAGGAAGCAATGGTCTTCATTGCATCAAGGCCCTAGGGAAGATTTTCCTAAATCTGAACCTTTGTGAGTTGCTTGCATTTCTAAAGAAGTTGTCATTCTTAGATTGTTGAAGGTTGTTATGAACCTATTGTTGGTGGGGTTGGATCTATTCAATCAATATAGTTGCATGATCTTCCTGAGTGTGGGAGGAAACTTTTGGTGAAGATGTAGCATGAAGAGCATGAATGGATTTATTATAACTTCGCTTAACTAGACATTGTGGAGGCACCCTTGTAGGTGTAGTAAGAATATATCGATGCTCTTTTATGATCTTGTTGATATACTTCTACTGGATAGAAGGGTCTTGGGTCGAGGCTATAGTGATTGCAATGTCCTTCTCTTCTGAATGGATCGTGAAGAGGATAAAAGACAGTGTATGAGAGATTACTTTGTGGCACTGTTTTTTTAGGACAGTAGTCGGAACTACCTCCGGTATCCTGTAGAGATGATCCCCCAGAGTAACATTGACACTACGAGGTTGAGACTCATAAACAACATGAAGCTTCCACATATATGGTTGGACTAACAGAACATCATAGAATACCAGTGGGGAAACATCACACAGTACATCATCCTTGAAGGGCTTGATGTTGTATGACAGGTGACACTGTTGGCTGACATGAAGATCTCATCCCTGGCGAAGCCATCCAATGTTGTATGGTTGTAGGTGTGGTGTTGTCGGTAAACCCAAATACTTGATGACCTCTGTTGAGATGAGGTTATTTTGGATTCAGATATCAACAATAAAATTCATTGGGGTCCCCTTCACTGACATCTGTGAATGAAAAAGGCACTCCCCCTCCTTAGGATCCTCTTGTTCTTAATTGAAGATTGCATGACTAGTTAACTACGACTAGGTGGCAATTAACTTCGGTAATTGTCTGTGTGTGTCAAGATATCTCTAGACCACCACTATGGTGCATTGGCTTCTCTTACAATGCACATTAGTTGATATATATAGAGTATATCATGTGTAAATTATCATTCATTCATTTGGTTAATACATTTTCTATTCTTTTCTCTCCATTTTTTCTCTCATCTTCTCACTTTTGCAAGCTTTGGTTGTTATTTTTCTAGCTATATATCTTGTGCAGGTATTGAACACATTCTACATGGTATCATAGCCCTCTGTATATATAATGGGGGGGAGCATGTAAACATAGATGTTCAGAATATTTTTCCTAAGGCTGGGATACAGTTGCTTCACACAATACCATATACTTTGCAGCAGAACAGGGTTGTTGATCGGAAAAACAGATCCCTCAAAGAGATGGCCTCTTGTATGTTGCATGCAATATCCCTTCCTCCCCATATTTGAGATAAGGCACTTAACTATTCCAATCACATTCATAAAACATCCCACCATAGATGTGTTAAAGAAAAACCTCCTTTTGATGCTTGGAGCGACAACAAACTGGAAGTCACTCACTTTTGTGTCTTCATCTCATGTGCATGGGTCTGGATTCCCTATGAAAAGAGGACATCACTCAATCCTCGGAGTATTGCATGTATATTTTTTAGATACCAAGATGGTGTGAAGGGATACAGACTCATTGATCCCTCTATATACCAGCTCATCATTGAGCGTACTATTTAGTTTGAGGAAATTCTCTTGCATGCTCCACATAAGCTGCATGCAGGTACTTTTGTCCTTCCACCAATTCGAGATGATGAGTCTACACATTCAAACTCTACTTTAGATATGATTTCCTATACAGAGTCATAGGATTTAGAACATGAATATTCATAGTCAGTACAGGTAGATGAGGATCCATGGCAGAGGCCTAAGTGGGAACATACCACTCTGCAGGATGCAAGAGATCTTGTTGGGGATCCAGCAGATCTCAGGAGGGCTTGATCTCATTTCAAGGAGACCCCTTGTGTACTCACATCCACTAAGCCCATGTTTCGTATGCATTTTTATTTGGATCAGTATTTAGACCTGAAGACCTATGGTGAGGTTGCAAGGAATCCCTTTTGGGAATCAGCCATGCAGGAGGAGTACAACTCCATCCTTGAGAACCAAATTTGGGATCTGGTTTTGCCTCCTTAAGGAAGGAATCTTGTCATATGCAGATGGTTCTACGGGACCAAGAGAGAAGCAAATTGAAAAGTTAGAAAATACAAGGAAAGACTGGTTGCCAAATATTTTTAGTAGGATCATGGCATAGACTACGATGAAACATTTTCTCTAGTAGCAAAGATGGACTCCATTCATTTTTCCCTTGCTATTGCAGAAGCCAGAGGATGGGAAGTCCATCAGATGGATTTGAAGAATGCATTTCTTCACAGATATCTCTCATAGGATATTTACATGGAGAATCCACCTGGTGCCATACATGATTCATCTTTGGTTTTCATGCACAAGAAGTCTCTCTATGGCCTCAAGCAGGCACCGAGAGCATAGTACGCCAAGATGGACTCCTACCTGTTTTCCCAAAATTTTGTGAGATGAAAATATGATCCAAATGTCTAAATTCTTAGGACTATTGATTCATTTTTTATTCTAGTTCTTTATGTGGATGATATTTTGATCATCGGTTGCTTGATTTCATCGATTGTTGCGGTGAAGAGGATTTTTCATGACAAGTTTTTTTATGACTGACCTGTGTCCACTCCATTACTTCCTTGGTCTCGAGATTAGTCAATATTCTTCAAGCATCAAGATATCCCCTGCCAAGTATGCTCAAGATCTCATGGATATATTTCACATGACAGACTGCAAATCTACCCATACCCCCTTCCTATCTGGGGTGAGACTTAAGGATAGCGGGGACACTCCACTGATTGATAGTGCTCTGTACAAATAGCTAGTGGGGATTTTGTTGTATCTCTCCACATCTTGACCAAACCTATCAAATGCAGTGGGAGAAGTCTCCAGGTACATGCAGGATCCACATGAGTTACACTGGAAGGCTGCAAAACATATCCTTCGGTATGTTCGGGGCACCATCAGTTATGGGATCGACTATGTAGAAAGTTTCAAGTTGGATATCATAGGCTTCACAAATTCTAACTAGGTAGGCGACAACACCGATCGTAAGTCCACATTTGGATACACTCCCATTTTGGGTTCAGGGCCTATCTGTTGGCCGAGAAAGAAGCAGTTTTCCATTAGTCATCTTCAGTTGAGGCCAAGTACAGAAGACTAGTTAACACTACCATCCATGCATTGTGGATACATAACTTCCTTACAGAGTTGGGAATCCAATTCCACAAACTGACTGTCATTTGGTGTGACAACCAGATTACTCTCAAATTTTTCATAGACCTAGTGCAGTGGTAGCGGAAAAAGCATATCAATATCCATATGAACTACATCAGAGATCTAGTCCATGAGAGGATCATTGACCTGCAGTTTTTTCCTTCCTCTGAATAGACTGTTGACCTCTTCACCAAGTATTTCAATGAGTAGAAGTTTCACTCTCTGCGTGATCGTCTTGGAGTGAAGGACACAGCTTCCTAGCAACTTTCATTCTCTTATTTTGATACATTGTACTTTGAGGGGGGGGTTTCCCATGAGGTTTTCCCTCTTTCCTCACTTTATTTATTCAGTGTTCAATAGTTGCATTGTTCATGGGTACCTAACATGGCCCTTGTTGTTGGGACCCATTTTTCATTACCCCATAGTAGTGTTTAGGGGGGGTGTTGGAGATATTACACACACCTAGGATATTTTTTCCTTATTTTCCTATGTTTATTATTCATTATTGAGGGTCTCCTATTTTTTAGGAACCTATCCTACATTCTAGGAGAATATTCTCTTCATTTTAGAGCAAATTACATTTAGTTAGACTAGTGGAAGTCACCCATTTATGGAAACCTCATTTTTTTCACCAGAAGTTGCATGTGATTCTCTCACTTCCACATGTGTGACTCAGTTAATTGAAGACTGCATGACTAGTTAACTAGGACTAGGTGGTAGTTAACTCTGGTAACTACTTGTGTGTGTCTAGATATCTCTAGACCACCGCTATGGTGCATTGGCTTCTCTTCCAGTGCACATTAGTTGAGATATACAAAGTATATCATGTGTAAATTATCATTCATTCATTTGGTTAATACATTTTCTATTCTTTTCTCTCCAATTTTTCTCTCATCTTCTCACGTTTACAACCTGTGTTTATTCTTATGCTAGCTAGATCTCTTGTGTAGGTACTCACCACATTATATTGTAATATCCCTAGGCCGCACCCAATTTTAATGTAAATGAAAATGTACTTAAGCTGGTGAGTTGTTTGGATATCATTTTGTATGCACATTTCATGGCATAGCGCGTGCATGTACTGCGCAGTAAAATGAGGAAGTTTGCACATTCCAGGATACTGCGAGCAACAACACAAGTGCGCGCGATTTTCAGACCAGATAGCCTTTTGTGTATATGTTGTGTTTTATAGGCTGGTGAGCCAGTTATTATAAGCTAGGATGCTTATGTTTTGATTAGGCTGGAGAGCCTAGATGTTAAAGGCCAGTGCACCTATTTTGTATATGTCTCATAATTAATATAAAATACATTGTTGCGCACAGACCGACTACGATAAAAGAGATGGGGGACTAAACTCCACTGGTTAGGGAAAGCAAGGGGCCTAAAATTTAAGGAAAAGGGCTAAGCTAGGGAGCTTAAGCCAGAAAGGAATATTATATTAATATTTCTTAAATCATAAAGTATGGATAATTATTTTATCCTAAGTTCTAAAGTTGGGTACAAGTGGGCCAAAGTAGCTCCCAACATGACAAGTGTCAAGTTGGGGACATGCATGCATATTGTTGGGACTTAGTTCATTTTCCCATCTTTTCCATCATATTTTCCATCATTCCTTCCATCATTCATTCATCCAGTCAATCATCCATGAGCATGCACACACCCATTGAGCTATCCTTCGTATCTTCATGATCGTACCTAAACCTATATCCATAGCCATTTTGTGTTGGTGTATCTGGTTAACTTGGGAGCTAGACTGAAGAAGCAGGTTGTCAGGCCCATGGGATATTTAAGAGGTAGGTTTTCAGGCCCGTGAGCAATTCTCTGGGTGAGATAATTGCAAGGAATTGATTTCCTGAAGGTGATAAACTGCAGCTACAGTGCTCTGAGACTTCATGTCCAGCCTGTTGTTGAGGCCCAGAAAGGAAGTGGGGTAGTCAAAGGACTATTGAGAAGACAAGGTGCACACTTCCTAGGTGGGATAGGCATGTGGGGAATGAGGGACTGTAGGTTGTTAGTTTGAGTTGGCACCTCAGACAGAGTCTTTCCTGTTTTCTATGAGCCTTTAGCTTGGTTAGGAATCCCTTTACCCGGGTGGAGTTTAGTCCCAGCTCGGGGGTGACTGACTGTTGAGAGTGATGAGTAGTGTGGTATAAGGTTGGGAGGTTCATGGAAGTTATGCACGCAGTTGGTGACATCCTTACCAAGATAAGTGCCAATTGTGTGATAAATTTACATGATACATTGTTATTTACGTGCTTATTTTTATGGGTTATCATATGTGCGGTTATAACTGTGTTTATCTTATGGGTATTTCCTTTATTTGTTGCATGTATATGTTTACTGTTATTTCAGTGTGAATCTATGTATTTACAAATGTAATTGTATGTTTACGTTTTATATATAATGCTTCTGCAAGAGTTCTCTATGTATATATTTGAATTGCATGCAATTCGAAAAATTGATGTGGCATAGCTCAGTTGGATACTGTGTATGTTACAGTTTGTTCCGCAAAGAGAACACAAGAGTTCTCTGGCATAGCATGGTCTGGCATGGATGGCCAGGGACATTACAATACGGTATCAGAGCTTCAATTTTCAACGTTAAGCCTGGATAGGCCGAACAAGTTGAGTTGAAGCGAAATTTCACAGAGAATTTATTTCAAAGTGGCCAAATTTCAGTTTTTTTAAAACGTCCATGGTAAAATTTAGAAGCAACGATTCAGAATTGGGAAAAGCCCCAATTTCTATTGTTAAATTTGGGGAAAATTGAGAAATTCGTCCAAGCTATGAGATATTCCCAATGTAATATATGTTCTAGCAAATTTGGATCTAGAATGGATCAAATTTGAAGTCACAGTGAAGCCATGACAGATGAAGCGAGTTTAGTGGTTAAATTTCTCAATTCGCGAATTGATTTTGGATAAATTCAATCCAGAAATGTCAACTTACAACGATTTGTTTTTTCTTAGGTTGAATTGGTGTTATCGGGGTGAAATTGAATGAATTGTGTGGTTGCAGAATATCTATGGTAAATTGGGGAAAAAGTTAAGAAAATGCCCCAATTTCTGCAGCGAAATTCACGAGGAATTGTTGCGCATAAAAGTGAATGTGCGCAGGTGGGCACACTAAAAATGCATAATGCGCATTGAAAAGCTTGTGATAGGTTAAATTCGGCACTGCGCGGAAAGATATTGGTGTGATGGTGCGTGCGCTAAATTTTGATGCCACGCAGAAAAATGTTAGTGTGCGGGCTAAATTTCGGTGCCGCGCGGAAAAAATTTAGTGTGCAAGTGTGCGCGCTAAATAACAGCGTCGCGCGGAAAAATTTTGGTGTACAAGAGCGTGAGCTAAATTTAACATTGCACGGTGTTCACACACATAATAATGATGTGCACGGTGTGCGTAGTGTTGGTAGAGTGCAGAGGAGTTTTGTTGGTGCGCGTGCAATGTGGGTATATGTTGTCACGCGAAAGTTTAGTTAGTGGTGCGCGCAGAGTTTTGGTGCATTGTGGAGGCATACTAAAATTTGGCATGGTACAACGCGTAGAGTGAAATGCGCGCAAAATGTCTGCGTGCGATACAAAAACTGCGCACAACAGGTAATAGTGCAAGAACCAAAATTGTGTGTGGTGCATATTGGTGCGCGACACAAAAGTAGTGTGCGCAAGTTATTAGCACAAGAGAGAAGTGATACACAATGGTTTTAAGGTGTGTGAAGCACGATTTACCTTGTGATTTTTCTGTACATGGTAAATATGGGTGTACAGGTTGAAATTTGTACGCGCGAAGTCATTCGGAGGGAGAACAACAGTAGAAAACCAGCGATTTTCTGCAATGCTTTATATCATTTGAACGTCATCTTTTTGCAGCATGTTTTTGAGGCCCTTAAGAGCATTTTTAGCTACTCAAAAATCACAAGAGTAGAGTGGGACAAGGCACACTCCGTCTCTATAGCTCAAATAAAAGATCTCAGAGAGATCTTTCTAATGGTGTAAACTGTTCGTCAAACGGATCATTTTTGAGAAAGTTACAGCACAAACAGTGAAGGGTAAATTTTAAGACCCAACTAACTTCAAAGAGCCATAACTTTCTGCTCTGGAATCCGATTGAGGCGCAGGAGCAGTCAATGGAAATATATTGAACCATAGAAGACATTCCAAGAGATGAATTAAATTTATGGGCATGTTAAAAATGTTTAATATGGAAAAGAAGGTACATGTATCATATCAGTTACAATATGGTATTTTGGCCTAGAACTTCAGCAGGTTGTAACTAGCATCCAAGAACCCAGAAAGAGATGAAACTTGGAAAAAGTGTCAATAATATGTATATGAAGAAACCCAATTGATATCCTACGAAACATCTATTGATTAAGGTTGGTTGTCATTGATGTCAACCCTTGAAGAAAGACCCGTAGCACAAAGGTTTGGGTAATGGACCCAATAGTGTTTGATGTAAATATGACTCATTATTTTTT